>JANJGK010007450.1:0-10000 GCA_039081455.1 Macrobrachium rosenbergii | reverse complement strand
AAGGTGCTTTCGAACCTAAATCTTCCTTTTAAAGTTGAAAAGTTTTTCCTTTAACAATGTTATTTATCAAAAGGATAGTTTCTCATATGCTCAGTTTGTCAAAATATTGATTTACATTTTTCTCTCAATCAAGAAATCAGAACTATAGCAAAACTACTGGTTAGAAACAATTTATATATTTGATCAAAAATTTAGGGTAAATAATATCTGTGCACGACTTGCGGAAAAGACATGTTTTCTATTTGCTATTTTTATAGTGTAATATAGTACGTCATAAGAAACTCCGCAAGCTGTCTTACCATTCTAATAATCAGGGCCTCCCCCCCTCTAAGATAGATAAGTGAATAATTTTACAAAATACATCTACTGGATAACTTGACGTTACTCAGTTATCACTAATAACGATTGTAAAAAATATTTGAACAATCTTTTAATGGTAAAGCAAAGGACGTAAAGGCCAACAACTTTTTAATCCTTACACGAAAGAAGACAAAATAGCGCAGAACAGGCTACCTAGCCAGAGCGTCAGCCGGTGTTGCCCAAAATTCATACGAAAAACCATGCTCCCAAAAATGTTTCTTCAAAATAAATAGGAGACTGCACATTGATAGTTAGTTACGGGAAGCTGAAATAAAATCCTGTACTTTTCTTCCACGCTAGCTCTGTATTGCAGTGCCGATTCCCCCATACACCCGTTTTACAACTAAAACTTATATTTTATTGGCAATGAGGAACTGTTTCTAACCAAATGGCGTTCCAATACCAATTGGCCAATTGGACAGATACTAAAAATGCGTGCTGTAGCTGGAATTTTGAAATATTTTCGGAATTGATCATCAGTTTTAACGTACCGAAGAACTGAGGCCACTGTTAAGTACTGTTTGAATAATAATCATATATATGGTATATATGTGTGTTCGACCATGTGTGCATAGTAATTGATGTGTGCATGCATGGTTACTTATTGTTCTTCCCGTAGTGATCTTATGAGATGCATAAAATTCAGAGTTCAGCACAGGTTTCCAAAATCTTACCCTCGTTTTAATAGACTGTATGATTTGGCTTATTGGCTTGCTTTCCTAACCGGACACGTAACTAATTCATGTCACAAACATTTTATCCACATAAGTCTAATGATGCTGTATTTTTTTCTTTTTTTCTTTTTGTATTTTGACTTTTGTGTTTTCAACGGCAGAAATAGTACATCAGTACGCTGAGTATCTTATTTCTTCTTCAGTAAGTTAGGACCTTTGATAGTGAAATAATAATAAATCTTAGATAATAACATTGTCCGTTAAGGCTATCTTAAGTCTAGTGGCCGTGCCCAGACCTAATGTTCATTTATACAGTTAGTACGTAACTGAAATTAAGGAAACAGAGTATTCGATAAACCTAGTTTTTTTAACTTGCAATCTTTATGAGAGCCTTAACGTACAGACTTATCTGTCAGTAGCCAGCTCTACGTTATTTCGCCATCACTTCTGATTCTCCTTCAGTTAGTTGGGGAAATTTTCCAGTGACCCACTAACTATATTTTTTTTTCTGTTTTCTTTTAAAGATGGAACAAGAGAGAGAGAGAGATTGGGGGAGGGGGCGGCAAAAGTACACTAGCTTTTCCAATTCCTCCTTAGGCGCTTAAAATATGTACCATGATAAACCCCAACAGTGAAGATCAGCAAAAGGAATTCCGCAAAGTTTCCTACAATATGAAATAATTTGGAAGCTTTCCATGCCATTTCCTATTTGGATCGTTGTGTTCAATTAATCAGCAGTAGTTCCAGCGTCACAGCTGAGTGCAATTCAGTTCTATACCGTTTCCGAGTGAAACACTCAATATTTTTTTTTATGAGTTTAGTCTGTAGTGGAAATATAAGATAGTTACTAGGGGTTATACGAAGGCTTTGAGAGCAAGTGTGTATATGATTTTGAAGCAAAATGATACGTGCTCTGTTTGACTGGCCTCCTTCAGTTAAAGTAAAAAATGCGATAAATAACTAAGTACTGAAAATTCACGAGGAAAGGAATATAATAAAAGAACATAGGAATGAAAAGTAGAAAAATGAGCATTAGCAAGAATGGGTGCACGTAAGAAAAAAAATTAAAGCAAGATTTGGAAAAAATATGTAACATAAAAAAAGGAATCCAGAAAAATCTATTTCCATATCCCAGACTCTCTAATAAGGAAAGGGATTACCATGAGACTTGGCATTAGAGCCTGAAAAGAATGTCATCGATCTAGAAAGAGAGAGAGAGAGAGAGAGAGAGAGAGAGAGAGAGAGATGTATATTGATTTCATTTGAATTTTATGAAGTCTCATTGTGTATTTCTTCATGTTTGAAAACGCACGTTTTATACATGCACGTTATATATATATATATATATATATATATATATATATATATATATATATATATATATATATATATATATATATATATATATATATATGTATATTTATATATATATTTATATATATATATATATATATATATATATATATATATATATATAAACAGAATAGTCTGTTAATTTAATGTTATTTTCTTGCCATGGCGCAAATAAGTCTCAATCTGCTTTCAAGCTCTTGCTGTCGCGTAACATACGCATTAATAAAAACAATAATTTCATAATTTTTATGGCTGAAGGGTGTAACATTATTTGTGTACATACAGAAAAGACGCAATACTCTCTTTTTCATTTCCTGAATTTATTCCCAGCTTCATGGAAACTTAGCACTGTAATGCCGCTTCCCTGTTAAAGAGCATAAAACTATTATCACAAGGCAACAAGAACTTTGCCGTAATATTCTATCGTATATCGTTCTGGAGTCATGTCAGTATACCATGTAGCTTTTGTTATCGTGTTTTGCTAATATTGTACATAAAGCAGTGCTGCCATAGCCACTAGCTCTTTATTGGACGGGTGGGTACCGTTCTCAGCTAGCACTCTGCTGGCCCCGCGTTCGAATCTCCTACCGGCCAATGAAGAATTAGAGGAATTTATTTCTGGTGATAGAAATTCATTTCTCGCTATAATGTGGTTCGGATTCCACAATAAGCTGTAGGTCCCGTTGTTAGGTAACCAGTTGGTTCTTAGCCACGTAAAATAAATCTAATCCTTCGAGCCAGCCACAGGAGAAGAGAACTGTTATCAGCTCAGTGGTCTGGTTAAACTAGGGTATACTTAACTCTGTCATAGCCACTGATTTAAAAAATCAAATCATTTTTTCTTCACTTGCGGTGCTTTAGAAGCGATGCAACATTAAATTTCATCAGTTCATATCGGTATGAAACGGTATGCGTCTTCTCATTACCTTGGATATTAGAGAATGAAACGGAACCAATCACTATTCCAACAATTAACAAGGTAACAACTCAATCACTTTATCAAAATTACATAAGTTTCATAATGATTACCGTTTGATAGACAGGTTATCGCAGTAGAAGCTGATTAACATTTTGGATAAATAATCGTTATTTTCTTTCTTAGCAACCAATGCTTCATATTTAGTTCAGAATTTCAGTTAAACTGAATCACTTTCTTGCTTTAATACCTTCCACAGAGTTCATCTGGCTTATCCTCTAAAAGTATTTATTTTAAAATTAATTACCTTAAAAGAAACGGATTAAAATAGGCCGAATTTCCCCTTAGCTAATTGAGGCAACCGGGAACGCCCCTCTTACTAATCAGATTAAGCCAAGCGCCCCATATGTGACCTCGTTTGAGGAATGAAGATTAAAATGGTGAGGCAGGTGGGCGGCATCTTGTGAAGGATCTTAATAAGTCTTAATAATCGCAGGAAAAAGCTGAGATGGAGGTGACGTGATAGACTGATAAATAAAGAAATGTATAAATACAAAGAGAAGAGAAACGTTAAACAAAGACTTAGATTATTTATTAATTAGCAAGGCTAAATTGATTACCAAGTGAAGTGATATAGATTACGATTCAGTGTTCATATATTACTTTAAGTTAACAGTAAAATTACGTTGATCAAGGCGATGGTTTTAATGTGCTTATCATATATGTGCCTGAGCTGAAATAAAGGATGTAGATATATTGAATATGCTCACCTCACTCGAAAAAAAAACTAGGAAAATCAAGTGATAAATGATCTACAAAAATTTTAAAACAAACTTGTGCTGTATTTCTTCAGACTCTCTCTCTCTCTCTCTCTCTCTCTCTCTCTTCTCTCTCTCTCTCTCTCTCTCTCTCTCTCTCTCTCTCGTTATATTTTATTCGGTTCTGAATATCCAGATTTGAAACTAAGGAGTATGTCGACGTTCCAGGAGCTAGAGACCCATTTCTCAGACTCAATTAATGTGCTTGCAACAGATGTTGGTCTTGCAAGTGTCCTTATCCGGTACCGAAGTGCAATACAGCGCATAAGATCGTTCAAATGTCGTTTATTCCAGAAAATGTGGAAAGAAGCGGAGGTATTAACCTTTCGTCCTATCAGTTTCTATTTTTCTCTCTCTTTGTCCTATCAGTTTCTCTCTCTCTCTCTCTCTCTCTCTCTCTCCTCTCTCTCTCTCTCTCTCTCTCTCTCTCTCTCTTACACACACACACACACACACACACACACATATATACATATTTAATACTCGTTAATCGATCTTTTAAACGTGGTGTTAAACTTTTGTTCCATCCTGGTGGGTGGGGGGGGGGGGTAGAATACGGCGAAAATTCCACATTTTATCTTGAGGTATTTAGACATTTCAACTAGCAGTTCAGGTCTATTGCCTTATTGCAAAGAATTTTGAGTAATTTCACGGTATGTCTAGTTCAATGCTACCGAGTGTTTGGCTTCAGAGGTACATTCTTGTAGGGTGTTTATTACTCAAAATATTATTAAGGAGAGGAAAAGGATTACATAAATTAATGATAAACACAGATAAAGGTTCCAAGTTGATTGTGTGGAATTCGTCTATAGCAACAGGTTTTGTTTTGTTTTTATGCTACAGAGAGTAAATACTCAATAACCAGCCCCATTAATAAAAGGAACTTGTGGTAACTAATTTCGTTATTAATACAACCACCCGAGTATCATACTTACAGCGTTCGGAATTTAACATCTCATCCTATGACCAAAAAGATCACCATTTTCCCTGTCCATTATCGAGATGAACTCTAATACCACATCATACCACCCACTGTGATGGAATGTATTTCGAAAATTTAAGGTTACATTGAACAGTATATAATATTTTCATTTTCATTTCCATTAAAGTTAACTTATCCCCTTATCCAAACTTCAATAGTACATTTGATAATGATGTCAGCTCCCCACCGCCCTCCAACTATACTGTAAGTCCAAGTCTCTCTTAGAATCGCTTCCTCCCAATCATCATCCACATCTTGGTCACCTGAGGGCTTCTTCGGTAATGGTTGTTTAATCTTAACTTCCATGACCGAACGTCTACTAGCTAAAACAAATGGATATACACATCCTTATTTAATTGCACGGAGGCTGGCTTAGTTATTGTCGTCTCTGTATTGTGGGGAGCATGCTTTTCGATTAAGAAATTTAACAGGGAAAATTAAAATGTACGTGGTTAACGTCTTCATATATTCATAACTAAGCTGTTGGACTGCCAACGATTCAAATCTATGTATGTGTGTGTGTGTGTGTGTATGACGATAATATGTATACAGTCAAGCATAACTCCTCCCTGCTCTGGAAAACTTCATTTTTACTTTTCATTCCAGTAATATCATTTTTAGCTTCTGTTACTTCAGAAACTTCAGCCAACTTTTATAATAAAGCCACAAAGTTAATCTGCCCAAGGTTTGTTATTGGAAAAGTTCTTGGAAATATTTTAGCTTCATATTGCTATTTCGCTTGGATTACCCAGACTTATCTTTGAAAGCAATCTTCCGATAAACATGTAACTTCTCTTTTCTTTCTTCTGTTTTCCAAAAGATCAGACTTTTTAAAGCAGTTTCGCTATGTTGGGCTTTAAAAGCTGATAATCATAACAACTCTTCTCTAGACGTTCATCAGCCCCAAGCTAATTCTCCTTTATGAAATTGAAGTGTGCATACTGAATGCAAATGTTATGAAAAAGATTGCAGCTGTTGTATATGTGGCGTGAGAAGAATTGAACGGGTGATAAAAGTAGATATACGAAGTTTCAAAAAGGTTTGTGTGGATGAAAGGATAAACCAAGTGTTTTGAGATGAATTGGTCAAATGGAAAGAATGGGAGACTGGCTTAATTTTACAATTCGGAAGCGTTAGGAGGAATGAGGAGAGGAGGCCCTAAAAAGTGCTAAACAGCTAGATGCAAGATGTACTGGAAAAATAGGGCCCTAATATTCAGGAAGGGGAGGCATGCGTGTGAGGTTGTGATCGATTGTGCAGTGAACGTAGAGGATCCTTGTACATACACGTATAAGCTGCTAATGTTGAAATTTTCTGAACAGCCTAATGGATGACCCCCTTATGCAGAAAATACCCCCAGTATTAATCACTTCATACTTGTGGTACAAGGCTAATCATCAGCGTATTGAACTCTCAAAAGTCACTACAAAATTCACACCATTATCTCGCATTCATCCTCACTAATCCTTCATAATAGAGCCAGGCGTTTTCAATACATCTTGCACTCCATCGACCTAGCATTTTTAGGTCTTCATTTCCTCGCTCTAGCACTTTCGAATTCAACACTTTTCACCAAGATATTGTTCACCATTTTTCCCATATGACCGAAATATCTCGAGATATACACATACACACACCGTAAACACACACACACACACATACATATAGATATAGATATATAAATAAATATATATATATATATAATATATATATATATATATATATATATAATATATATATATATATATATATATATATATATATATATATATATATATATGATTATAACCACTTTTGTACGTGATTCATTTATCACACACTACCACAGGTGAAAAATATAATTTTTCTCATCTGTGGTAATGTGTGATATTATATATATATATATATATATATATATATATATATATATATATATATATATAATATATATATATATATATATATATATTAACCGGTAATTCATATCATTAGTAAATAAACATTTCCTTCTCTAAAATACCACCCTTGCAATACAACATTTCATAGGTATCAAATTTGATGATTATTTGGGCGTTCTCATATATCTTGCATCATAAAAAGAGAAATGTTTTAAAGATTATGAAAATATTTTACTATATTAAGAATTTTCCAGAAAGGTTCGAAGGTTTTTTTAGGGATAGTTTGTTTTACAGCTTATTATCAAATTCCAGGCTTTCGTTCATAATAGCATTTTACAGGGTAAAAATACCTTCAACCACATAAAAAAAAAATTTATCTCTGTTAGACTCTCTCTCTCTCTCTCTCTCTCTCTCTCTCTGATTTTCAGGCGTTAATGGGATCATGTGAATACCATGGGCCTGATAAAAGGCTCAGTTTTTTGTAAAAAAAAAAAGCAAAAAAAAAAACTGGAATGGAGTTTTTAACTTTGTCGCAGTGCAGAAAACAGCACTTAAGCCCTTTTTTAATTTCCTCGCTTTTCAGTTGTACTATCATTATCTCGAATATTTTCCTAAGTTTGAAAATTGTTCGTGTAATTAATATCCGTCCATCCTCTAATTCTCACATCTAAAAAATATTACTCAGAGTACACTTAAATAAGCAACACTTTTGGCTGATTTTTTTTCTGGAATTGTTTTTTTAACGCCACTGTATAAAGTTGTAAACTGCTTAACTTTTATAATTAAATATTTTTCTCCAAAAATTTTCTATTTGGTCTCGCGTTACGTAATTTTCATTTGAGACTTCAATGGAGAATAAGTCTGCTTATATATGTCACACAACACTAAATTATATTGAGTAGGTTAATGAATAGGCGAACTTTCATATACTTACGGATACGCAGTCACATATCTTTCACTACGATATATATTTATAGGTGGGTTGTACAGTACTTAGTACAGATTTTCCTTATCATCTGAAGATTATATTTGATAATGACTATTTGTTAATTGTCCTTTTTGTGTATCCTGCTGACCTCCAATTTCATGAAGTGAAAACTTCTTAGAAAGCCAGCATTCCCTTTTGACAGCTAATTGATTTTATGTGTGAGGTAGAGATCAATAATTATGTTGCAGTACGGAGACATAAAAAGTACAAGACAGATTCAGTTAAAAAGTAATTAATCTGAGACATTTATAACAAACTATATGCAGTTAGAATATTTTTGTATTTCACTGTAACATATGTCAGTTTGTTTCGGAATGTGCATCGAACACCCTTTTGACAATAATCTAAATCGTGATATCTAAATATACTTAATTTTATAGCTACATCTTTGTTGATATATTTTGAGTTGGAAGCAAAAGCCTTCAAAAATATATTCTGGAATTTAATATGCAAAGCTCTCAGGTTTTATATTTTTGGGAAGAAGTCAGTCTTAAATACAACACCAAACTGTTTCTTAAAAGAAAGATAAAGCAATAGGAATTGTTTGTTTGCTGGAAGCACGGGGCATATACGTCAGCTACTCCGAAAACGAGATTTGAGAATAATGTTATAAACAGAAAATATCCCTTTTCTCTCCCTTTTTCTGTATGATGTTAGACACATGTGTAATAATACAGAATTGCTGAAATTAATGCAGTGTTCTTTTACTGCATATTCCTCTTCATTTTATTTTGCAAAAAAATTGATAACAAAAATGCCCCTACTCTTTTTCGAATCGCAACACCCACTCACTCTTCACGTCATCAGACAGCTTTCATTTCGAGATCTACAAGCTGTGAAATTGACCTGTATCGAGGTTGTCTGTATGAATTTGGAGAGAGAGAGAGAGAGGAGAGAGAGAGAGAGAGAGAGAGAGAGAGAGAGAGAGAGAGAGATATGATCTTATTAGAAGAAATTTCAATAATGAAGTTTTCCTTTTTATGACCTCCTTATTGTTATCTTTATTCTTTATTATTTCGATCATAACTAGGGATAGTGAATGATAGGGTTCTTAGGAATGTAGATAATTTTAAAAATTCTTTATTACTTTAGTGCAAGTGACAATTTGAAAGAGGTTCATACAATTATATTAGAAAATTTGAGAAACCATTATTTCAGATTATTTTTTTTTTTTTTTGTCTCATTTTAAGTGAAAATATAATAAACTCACTTACGGGAAATATTTTTTCTGAGGGAATATGAGAAAACTACTTTAATGTATATAACAAAAATTTTTTAATAAATAATAAAGCGATCATTTACATATAATAAAATCTAACCATTTAATTATTATAAAAACCTACCCATTCTGGTAAATAAAGAGCTTTAGGGCAGAAAAGGTAATCAGAAGTAGAGATGTAAATTCTTTCATCCAAATTCCGTTGCGGACACCCATGTTGGAAAGATTATTTGCTCAACATCAATCTCTGGTTTCACAGTTTAATCAGATATTCATATATTCATAAGTAGAGTCTCAATGATAAAATTATGTTTGCTCTCTCTCTCTCTCTCTCTCTCTCTCTCTCTCTCTTCTCCTCTCTCTCTCTCTCTCTCTAGGTATTCCAAGTAAGAAAAAAATTTTGGTATAATTAATATAGAGTTAATGTTTCATCAACACGTTTTTAGACACACATGAAAATTACACATACCTTTTAGCGAAAATCTGGTTTATACATTGACCCATTTGGTGTCTCTTCTAACTTCAAGGATTTTGAAAATACTTTATAGTAGCAGAATTGATATATGTAACAGAGTAGCATTCGTTAGGTTCCTTAAGGTTTAGACCATCGATTTTTCTTTTTACCGATTTAAAAAAAAAAGGGGGGGGGGCTTCCGTTTGAAATCTGGCTGCGAGTTCTTTAGTTACCTGTACGTTTACTTTATTTGTTTCTGTCCGCGGTTTCCTGTTCCATATTTAGGATTATAGAATATGGTTTGTTATATGTTAATTTTGATAGATTTTTTTTATTCATAGTACATTTTTCTGTCGGTT
>JANJGK010007449.1:0-27500 GCA_039081455.1 Macrobrachium rosenbergii | reverse complement strand
GCTTATTATTATTATTATTATTATTATTATTATTATTATTATTATTATTATTATTATTATTATTTCGTAAAGCACCCCGATGATTATTTAGTTAATATTCGATTTCCAGAGAACAATCGTATATTTTAGGTCTG
Source organism: Macrobrachium rosenbergii (assembly GCA_039081455.1). Taxonomy (NCBI): domain Eukaryota; kingdom Metazoa; phylum Arthropoda; class Malacostraca; order Decapoda; family Palaemonidae; genus Macrobrachium; species Macrobrachium rosenbergii. Next base: position 27,366 of record JANJGK010007449.1, on the reverse strand, counting down.
AACCCCATTCTTTATTTGAATCAGTATAATTTTGATGAACTTACTGTCTTCTTTAAAGATAAAATTAACCACTGGATTTCGATTACTTTTTTTCATTGCTCCAACAGGACAAACCGTATGAGATCAAACTAACGAAATTATATTAATAAATGAAACAAAAGCTGAAAACCTAATTGTTTCCTATTCTTGAGTGCATAATTGTTGACAGTAGATACTTCATCATTCATTAATAATTAATTTTTCAATGAATATAAAGGAAAGGATTTTTGAGGGGGACATTTAAAAAAAAAATCCATCGTAATAAACGCGAAAATGAAAAAATGCGAGCCTATAAAATAGTCATATTCTATTTTCATATATATATATATATATATATATATATATATATATATATATATATATATATATAGAACAAATAGGACGACGAAAAGGAGGTGATACATATTCAGCTTTATTTACAGCCAACGTTTCAAAGTATGGCTTCATCATCAGGGCTAAAATACAAAAATAACAACAATTAAAATCAATACAAAGGACTCAGTAAAATCATTAACGTTAAAATATAGATATTAAAACCGAAACATAAAAGTTAAAACCAACCTATATATATATATATATATATATATATATATATATATATATATATATATGTGTGTGTGTGTGTGTGTGTGTGTGTGTGTGTGTTTATGCATGTATGTATATATGCAGAAACATTTAAAATAATCCTACAGTCTCTGGAGGTTTTTAGAAATAAATTCCTCACTGGGCTTTCATTGACCAGGTAGTATTAACAAGAAATTAATTCGTACATTAATATTAATGTATATGTTTCATTAACAATTCATTTCCATAATATCATGACGATATGAATAATAGTACAAATAATAACACGAAGCCCCAAATGTAAATATGAACATTTCATGAAAATTCTTCTTCCTTTACAGTGAATAACAATTGAAATATTTTTTTTCAAAAAATATTTCAATAGTTGGATAGGAATGGAATTGTTCATGGGACCGGGATCAAAGAATCCAGGCAAATGACCTAACTGTTTGTGACGAAAAATTCGACATTAAAAGATTTTCCCGAAAATTATCGAGATGTAAAACTGAGGGTCACTGCACACATGCACGGAGTGGGGTTAATATTCGTCCTTTTTTAGAACGAGAGCACGTAGAAACTCACACACTAAAGCATGCATGCACTCCTAACAAACACACACACAAACACACACATATCTATATATACATATATATGTATATATACACTATGGAGAAAGTGGCCTACGAGTTCCATGCACCGAATAATGCCCTGGTTTCTCATTCGTTCGTTCCAGGTCACAATATCTATTGGAATGGTGCCTCTGTCATATTCAAGAGTGGAGATGTTGGTGTTCGTCGCTCAGTGGAAGGGGCTGCTATAAGAAAGGAGTGTGCTTTTGAAGGGAACAAAACCTTCATTGATGAGGATAATTTTGATAACTAGCTAATTATTGGCAGCTTTGTCGACTACTTTAAGATTCATGCTTCTGGTGACTGTGAGACCCCTGATGCTGCTCCCACCTCTCTCTTGTTCCAGATGACTGATGTTGCTGTAGCTCAGAGTCATGGCACCGACGGAGTCTCTGAGGAGCTGGAATCACCCACACGACCACTTCGCCGTTCCAACCGTCTCGCCAACAGAAACAATCGAACAGGGGTTACCTGACCAACACTGTTGTTGTCTTAAAGCTCCCTCCACTATTTTTCCACTTAGCAGGACTGATGGGGGATACGGAGTAGTATCTGAAAGTCTCTCCTTTTCCTTTTCAACTTTGTGCATATCTTTAACACTACTGTGGCTTTTAATCCTTGATAATATAGCCTCATTACTGGGTCGTCTTGTTTCATTATTATTATTATTATTATTATTATTATTATTATTATTATTATTATTATTATTATTATTATTATCTAGGGTATTGTATTCTACGGTCGGCTTCAGGGGTAAGATGTCATCTACCATAAGGCCTGCTTGATTAATCTGCAACAACAGCATATTACTGAAGTTATAATCACGCTGCAGCACCTCATTTCATCCGCGCAAGACTTGGAAGAACGGAAGCAGTCAGGAGAAAAAAACGAATATAATTTCAGAGTTGAAAAAATCACTATATTTTTTCTGTTATATAGGCTTATAACGGACATATCTGTTACCAGTGAGTGGTGACTTATAAATGTTTAACATTTAGTGATACGAGGAATCGAGTATCTCAGAATAAAAGCTTGAATTCCCATGGAATAGAAATGAAGCCCACTATTTGCCGCGGTCAGGATAAACCCTAATGGAGAAGTTCAAAGACCTTCTCAGTATGGCAAGGCTAAATGTCACTGTGGCTGTCAAAAAGGGGAAAAGCGCATCTCTAGGGAGCTTCATCATTAAGTCTAGAGGATTGCTTAAGAGCAAAAGAAAGCTAAAGAGGGGAAGAACTATTCTCAGCCTCTTATGGGAGGTCCTTTATTCTTCTGAGAGGGAAATGTGTCAGAGAGAACAGAAGGGATCGTGGCCACAGTAGAAAACTCACTTCATAACTTCGCCATAAGCTGCATCTCAAGAATCAGGAGGCAGTCTCCTTTGTTTCCCCTGCATTCATTTTCTTCTTGGGATTGTGCTGATATATGCCTGTTTTATCATAAAAGAAAAGGAACTCTTTACAACAGGTTCCTTGTCGTCGATCTATTGATTCCTTTATGGAGTGAATTTTTTTTAATATATATATATATATATATATATATATATATATATATATATATATATATATATATATATATATATATATGTATATATATATATATATATATATATATATATATATATATATATATATATATATATATTCATGACGCTACAAATGTCGCTTAATATCCCCGAAGTAGCGTGAATTGGATATTAAGCGACATTTGTAGCTTCATGAATATATATAAATCACGGTATGATAAAAATTTCATAATAAGAGCTGCGTGTTCCAAACGTACCAATGGGTTATCATGGTGGAGGTGGGTTAATGCCGAAGCCAAGTACGATTTCCCCGCTATCGACGGGTAAATAAGTACGGCAAATTCGGCATCAGCTTATACCTCTCTTGGCGGCTCAATGGTTTGACCGTCGAATGGAGTCCCTGGAAGATACCGTGTCGAGGGGTTGAGACCCGGCGGTTCCGATCCATTTATCACTTTAAAAATTCCCCTTCGGTGTTAATTCCCCATCGGGGATATCCCCGAAGAAGCGTGAATTGGATATTAAGCGACATTTGTAACTTCATGAATATATAAAAATCGCAGTGTGATAAAAATTTCATATATATATATATATATATATATATATATATATATATATATATATATATATATATATATATATATATATATATATTATTTATTCGAAACAATAAATCTAACATTCCTCCAAGAATATTGTACAAATCCACCAAGTTTATAGATGCTTAACTATAACTTTATACACAATTCTACATTAAGAAATTTGATGTCATTGTAAAGATAATGAGTTGTGATTTATTATCTTATGTTAAAAACATCCCCAAAACCAATATGAAAAATATGTATCACGAGTTGAAGTTAGCTGTGTAGGAAAGTGCTCTGCCACTTTTTTCTTAATATGATGAGGGGGTGGAAGGCTAACTCTTGCAGCAATTCACTTAATAATAGGAAAGCAGTAAGAAGGTGTAACAGAGTATACACTAAATATTTCTTATTAAAAAAAGACATCTATTCCCATACAATGTTAATGAATGAGCTTAAATTAGAACTGAGGGGTTGGTTCAGTTTTTTATGATTTGGACAGTGAAGTTTACCTTCATTATAGTAATACATATCATAAAAAGACATCATTGGCCTAGGCCTATACCAAATTGTCTGTATCACATGGAAATACTGTTTTAGATTTTTGTAGCATGATTTGGACTTATAACACCCTACAAATAGCGTTGAAGGGTCTAACAGTGTGAATGGACTGTCTCTGCCCACAACTGTTGTCTACACGTAAGTTTTAACGGCAGTTTCGATGAACTGACAGAAGAAAGGACAGGTAAACTTGATCGTGAATACATGGCCTTAGGTTGTTGAATTCTATAGTAGTGAATGGGTGTATTGGGAGAGAGTAAGAAAGAGAGTGAGAGAAGGGGGGGGTTAGGGAGGAGAGAGAGAGAGAGAGAGAGAGAGAGAGAGAGAGAGAGAGAGAGAGTTTATCGAATGTCATTCTGAATTTTTCCAGGAAGCGCTGGGTTGGTCAGCTAGTATATACATAAATGCGTATTTCCTCTATTAGCTACATGTAAACAATAAAGACGTGAACAAAAAGTTTTGACCGGAAATGTCATGTATAAGTAAAATTCTTTGCTTTTCACTCGAATGGAATCGTTGGTAAGACTGAGAAGTGTTAAAACAGAAGAGATATTCCAGTAATATACCAAACGTTACCAGGTAACTCTTTATACATTACTTCATTGTAGTCGCGTATTTTATGTGAATACAAGAGGACAGGTCTGCCGCGTAATTCCTGACCCTTGAACTGTGTATAATGGATCAACATTACCTCGTCGAAGCCTTTGACGATGGTGTAATGAACACAGAGGCCCTGTATTTCTCTCTCTCTCTCTCTCTCTCTCTCTCTCTCTCTCTCTCTCTCTCTCACCTTGCCGCTACCCACAACGATCGACTAAAATCTAAGCATCTAATTCAATTCTCAGGTCAATGGAAACAGGGACTTCTGTGCTACAAGGAACTCGCAAAATGTACCACCTCTTTTGGTTTGAGATCCTTTTCTATGAAATTTGCCCAAACATGCAATTGACGGCATTGTGAGGTTTACTGAATTAGAATTTAGAACGCTCCAAGAGGCAGAGGAGCCGTCAGGAAGGTAATGCATCGTTGAAGCTGGGACGAATCCTCGGGAGAAAGGAGATGACTTGAATTTAATTACATACCTCGTCGAGAAGCGGAAATGACGTCGGATGATTCATAGCTCCAGACGGGTGGTCTAGAGATATTAATTAAAAAAGCCTACTCATATTATTGAATTTGATCCAATACTCCAACAACTGAGTCATGCATAAATATAGTGCCAGAATTTCGGAACTCATGAAGCTGGTTTGGTGTCTAGGTCGGAGACACGAATTTAAACGTTTGCGGACAGATGTCAGGGGAACCGAGGGCTGATAAGCCTCAAGCCTTGAAGATCCATTTGATGGAGAGATGAGAAGAATTTCCATGAGTTGTTTTTGCACTGACAAGGAGATATAGAAGGAGGGTTCTCCAGACGTGGCAAATAATTGTTGTGATTTTCTAATTACGTTACACCTGTTTCTCAGGAGATAGTTCCAACTTTCTATTACTATTTATATAAGTAAAAAAAAGTCTTTACAATGCCTCCAGGAGCGACCTCCTCACTATTTCCGTGAATAACACAACCTCTTATCTTGCAAACTGAGCCCCTTGGGTTTGCAAGTGGTTAAGGCTGAGAAGTAAACAAAAGTGTCTTGCATAGAACGCACCATACGTCAAGATGATAGTTCTCTTATTTCAAAGACTGCTAATAGCACTTAAACTCTAGTTAAAACATTCCTTAACAACTTAAAAACTGATTCATAATTATAAGTAAATCAATTATGTTATCCTCATTCAATAATTGTGTCTCAAAACGTGAAATGCCAGTTTGTTTCTCATCATCAAAGTGTGGCATTGCGCCTTGGAGCAGAGAAAGTGACGCCAAACACTCCTTTTCCCCGGCTGAATGAAGTCTCGTGTGGCAACTTTACCATACTGCCATAAAACTTGGCCTGAGAAGGAAACGCAGATATGTGGGTTAAAGAGGCTAAAAAGGATAATTATGGGAAGAAAGAAGAGGTTGATGGCAAAAAAGTGCTCCAAATATTGAAAAGTAAATAAATTCAGCTGATGGATGGAGGTGGAGCAACATGACGAAAAGATATTTATCCTCATATCCAAGGTGCATTTATATTTTATTCGGCCTTTCCCCTGATCTTGACGGGAATTTGTAAATTTCATTGAAAAGTCGAGAAAGCTAAAGCAATCTTTCAGATATTAAATGAGTTCAAATGGTAATTATTTATGTTAATGGCTTCGAAGGAATAAATTGACCACAAACGCTGTGGCCGGTCGTTTCCTCTTCTAAGAAGATCCGAAGCTCATCTTCCCGCGTTTAGACATTCGAACAATAAAGCTTCACCAGTGTCTGCAGTAGTGTTCCTGACTCTTTATCTCTTTCAAAGGATCAAGAATTTTTAACAGGTGAGTAATGAAGTAAAACTCATATTGCCACTCTGTCATTACGCAAAAGAAAGGAAAACGATCTCTTTGATGACTACTGCAAAAATATAAATGTTCGAGGATGGTGAATAGTGGATCATCCTCCGTAATTCACGAATGACTTATTTATTCTTTTTAACAGAAGCGAGTCGTCCTTCTTAAGGATTCTACAATAACGGCGCAACCGTTTATGAGGAAAACAGTGCTTACCAGGTAGTAAAATCGTGCTGTTAATGAACAAAGTACCACTATTATTAATAATAGTGTTGGATATGTGTAGGATGCTTGTAACTGACCTTCAATAACTGATTCACATAAGAGACAGAAGCATGGTGTAGACACAGTTTCATCCTCTTCACTTCTAAAGAACGGAGACTAGCAAAATTGTTTTTATACTTAAAGGTCTTTGCATTTGCTTTATGCCCTCAAATACATCTCTGTCAATATATATATATATATATATATATATATATATATATATATATATATATATATATATATATATATATATATATATACTGTATATGTATATATATATATATATATATATATATATATATATATATATATATATATATATATATATATACTGTATATGTATATATATATATATATATATATATATATATATATATATATATATATATATATACTGTATATGTATATATATATATATATATATATATATATATATATATATATATATATATATATATATATATATATATAATAAGAGACCGGGTGTAAGTCCTACCGGTTTCGACTTTATCTCCAAGTCATTAACGAAGGAACGATGCACAGACAAATATATCAACTGTTGGAGACCAAACCTGCACACCTCGCAGGTGTCAAAGGGGGAGAGGCACCAAAACCCATTAGCGCTAGGGGTTCATACTACGTTTACACAGTGCAAAGTGTTTGAAAGGATGTACCTATTTCCATAAAAGCATTATTGCACTGTGGTGTCTGTTTAAATCCAGTAACCAGGAACAGTGAGCGTAGCATCCGACATTATTAAGCTATGAATAACACATTTTACTGATGTACTTCAACTGCCATAAAACCTCATATATCAACAGCGTATAACAGAGAAATTATCACGAACACTGACTTTTATACGTTAAAGTTAGCTGATGTTCTTTACAGCAATAAATTGGGGGGAACATTCAAAACGGGTCATACTTTTATTCCCTGGGATAAATGACAAGTGCCAGAGCGCCATAACAATCAAGCCAAAATATATCTGGCAAGTTCAATCTCTTTGAAAGTCACCGAACGTGTTCGAAATTGCATTTCCGTTCAGTCGATCCATCGAGTATTCCGTCACCATTTAATATAACAATTGGAATTCACCTGCGCTTACCTGTGTGAAGCTTTGTTATTTCAACCGTATCAGCCATTATGAACATTCGTCCATTTTTGTCAAGATGGCGATTTTGTTCTTATCTTCAGAAGAAAAACACAAGCATAAATACACAAAAATGAGGAATTTCATTATGCCAATGTGTTATTTTAATTAGGAACCACAAGAAATTAAAATGATTATTATCTCTGAATATTTACGCCCCTTCCGGAAACGAAAAGGAAGCAGATATTCACCCAGATAAACAAACAAAAAATAAATCAATCAATCAAATGCAGGAGACCCTTTAAGGGTTTCAGAAGACAGTGAGGATGGAACAACTTTTGAGGAAACGAAACAACAAAATAAAGAATATTAAGTTTTATAATGTTTATCTATCCATATACTCATGTGAATGTAAACACTACCAAAAGATTGACTTAACCAGAAATCCAGGATGACCTAAACACGAGAAAAATGAGAGCTCATGGAACACAGAGAAGACAGACCAAATCTTTTTGGATTATTTTATAAATGTGATGCTTCTTTATCCTTCGGCCTCGGCGGAACCTAACGAACCGTTAATATACAAATAGCCCTCTTGAGCACTAGATAAGTCACTATTGTTTGAAAAAGGGTGGAGATTCTACCCAAAGTATAACCAGTCTCCGTTCTTCACACACAAATACACACATTCACATGCACACAACACACAAACATTCATCCCACTAAATATTTGTTAAACATTCTCATTTAGGCCACTAAGTACAAATAAGTTGACATGGGATTTGCATTTCATATAATGATAATAATTAAACCGATTAAAGAAAGTTTAATAAAAGAAAAAGGTCATTTAAAAGTGAATGATAACGTTCAGCAAATGATTATTTCAATGTAAAAATTCCGTAAATCCTCAGATATTTTTCCTTTCCTTCATATCTCGTTTGCAACTGAGAGCTTGAAGACCTATTCTGAGAATCCCTCTCTGACTATGCAAAACTGGGCGAGTGCTTGCAAGAATTTGAAGCTCTTGCAAACAATCTCTCTTTATCATGATCGTTACTGCACATGTGAGTAAATGACATATGTCACTGACTTGATGAAGCGGATAAAATAGAAACAAAAATTATTCTAATGAATAAGTAAAATGTGACAAACATCCAACAATTGTAAAAATGTCAGGGAATTATTTACGGCAGATAATGAGGACCCTCTGACAACAACAGATCGTTTTACTTCTGTCGTGAGACGTCTGTAGCAGAAGGACCCTTCCGGAAGGAGAATCTCCTCAAGTACTTGTCGTCAGTCCTCATTAGAAGTCTCCTCAATATCCTATCTGCCAGGGACTCTGCTTAGCCTCTCTCTTGGCTCTGATTTGCTTTGCCTTAAAGTATCGGCCCACTTCTGCCGAAAACTGAATAAAAAATTTACTGATATTTTTGTCATTGTCCGGACGAATGAGTTCATGGTTCCCCCATTATACAAAGTTGATTATATATATATATATATATATATATATATATATATATATATATATATATATATATATATATATATATATATATATATATATATATATATATATATATATATATATATACAGTATGACGTGACAAAAGAGGTTTTATCACATCTGGATTCCCTTGCTGAGGAGTTTATACACTATTTTCCAGATGTCTCAATGGAGAATTCTCTTTGGACATTGGTGTAGAATCCATTTAACACTGATGTGGAGTTGCTACTGGAATCACTGCAAGAGGAAGCCATCGATTTGAAATGTGACTCGAGCGCGAAAAGGGACTTTGAAACAATGAAGTTAGAAGAGTTTTGGGTGAAATATCTCCCCATGTACCCAAAAGTAGGTGAAGAAGCACTTCGTGTGATTCTTCCCTTTTCTTCTACTTATCTTTGTGAAGCAGGATTTTCAGCTCTTGTTGTTCTGAAAACAAAACAGCGCAACCGACTTGATGTAGGAAATGACTTGCGTTGTGCGCTGTCATCCTTCAATCCTAGAATTTCTGATCTTGTGAGGAAGAAGCAGCAGCATCCATCTCACTAATTTTGACCGGAAATTGTGCCTTAGTCTCATAAGTATTTCCAAATATTATATGCCATGTTTTCAAATGATCTATTCTTAAAATTGCAACTCAATTTTGCCAATTTGCTAATGTTCAAACTTTTTTTTCGCTCAGTTTGAACCAAATGTTTCGTTTTTAGTTACTGGAATGTACTATTATTTGTTTGAGTGGCTTTCATTATTAAAATGTAATACAAACAGAAATCTGTTTTCCTGTACAATGCTAAGAAATAAATGTAAGAATCATTTCATATAAAAAAAAAGAGAGGAGTGGGGGCGTACGGGTTTACTGGAAGCAAAAAGGGGGCGTCAGGTAAGATAGTTTGGGAACCACTGCTCTAGAGGGTAATAACTATTATTATCATCAGTCACTATTCTGAAGTATTAATATAAGAAAGCCTTTTGAGCGTCATACTGAAACTTCTTTACTGGTAAAGAGAAAAGCTAGGCTTGCAATTCATGCATTTTCATTATTTTCATGGAGAGGTTCAGTAGGAGAATAGGTACCAGCCTTTGGGCTGGGGAGTTAAACAGTGGGCCTAGCGACACACTGGCCATGTGTCATAGGCACTGGGACCTGTCCCCCACTGGCTGTCGGCCTATGCATCATGTATCAGCCACGTGATGCAGTAGTGGTGTTGAATAAAATCACTAGCGGCCAAACTGTACTGCAACACTGCTCACTTGTTCTCTGGCCAGATTTGACAGTAAGGTGTCACATGTTCGAGAAGAGAAAGTTGAAAGGGATATACAGAGTGCGATTAATGGATTAAGGGAGGGGCAAATATTCCTTTGCTCTTCCTTGTCAAGGTTCTTCAAAATGCCTTTAGCCACTCTTATTATTCAAACATCTACTGTGTATTGTAATTCATAAAATACTTGTGACCTATGAATGTTATGAATGAATATGCATTATAGGCAGAAGCTTAAAAAAAAAAACTTTATTTTCACACTGTTGACTCAGTTTCATTTAGAGACTTTCAACATGATGGAAATCAGGTTTATTTACAAGCAGAATTCGTGAAAAGGTTGAAAGTGCGTTTTCAAAAACCGAATGACGTCATTCTTCTCTTGGTTTCTATTAATTACCATAAAGGTTTCCCCTCGATTAAAAGATTCTTTTTAAGCTATGAATTCTACTCTTTGGCTAAACTGGATTTTCCCTTAGGCAAAAACATTGTTCCTTTTTTTATTTACAAGTTAAAACAGTCTGCGGCTCAGCTACAGACTTTCACTAATGGAAGTTACTGCTCAGGTTCAGCCGTCGGGTCTCTGAATTTTCACTTCCGGAAAATATCTCTCAGAAGCATTCGGGATTTTGGGGGAAGCAGAAGGCGCTCAAATTGGATTGTTTTTCTAAAGGGGCTTTCTTTTGCCTATTGTGACTTACTTCAGCCGCTCTCTTTGTACTCCTTATCAAGTTATGCAAGCAATCTTGAAGACTCATGTTGAGAGAGAGAGAGAGAGAGAGAGAGAGAGAGAGAGAGAGAGAGAGAGAGAGAGAGAGAGAGAGAGAGATTAATTACGCCTTCTTGCCTTTACACAGCATAGGAGTGTCAGAATGAGAGGTGACAGGCAATAATTAGAGTAACAAACAAGAAACCCAAACTCTCCCACACTGTCTAGAATATACCGTGGCTAGCGTAATTTTAATTGAAGTGGTGAAGAATCACATAATAATAACATTAACGGCAACGCATGAAGAACAATTACTTTAAAAAGCAAGGAATAAAAAGGCTTAAAATGTCGATTTTTATGTGCACATGCAGAGGCTCTAACCGAAATCTGTTGCAGTCCTTACAAATACTCTTCAAACTCGAACTCTGAGGAGACTTTCACCCTACAGCAGTAATAATAATAATAATAATAATAATAATAATAATAATAATAATAATAATAATAATACTTTCAAAAAAATATCTCCGTTGGTTTGATGAGGTCTCATTTTGTTCACACCTTACCGCTTTCATGGGCCGGGCCGCCCTTGTGAAAGCACCTTTGGTGGTTAAATGTTGTCTTGAGCGAAGTCATCCAAGCACCAGATATCTAAAACTGCGATTCCAATATACTCTCGCGACAGATTTATCCACTTTTATTGTCAAAGTAAAAATGCGCAAATTTTCGAAAATAAAAATATTCATTTTGGAAAGCAAGAATGAAAGGAAGGAGAAGCGCCAGGGTACATTTGCACAACTAAAATGAACCATATTTTCAGAGACGAACAATATCAAGGAAGACCTGTTTTTATTTATTCTTCTTCTCCAAAAATATTTGCAGAGAAAATCCGCAAACTCTATTATGCAGTGACCAGCATATTTTTCTTTTTCAAAAAAGGTTTTTCAAAAAACAAGAACATGGATCTTTCTGTTGAGTTCAGAATGATAAAGTGATAGATTTAAACAATTTTATTGTGTTCTGTGTAATTCCTCAAATTTATTTCATTGTAAGTGAAACAGTAGTTGCTGAGCATATATTTAGAGATTTTGGAAAATTTAACTGCCCATACCTGAGGACACAAAATTGTCTTGAAAATAGACAAACTCTCCTATAAACTGAACAGATGTGGATATAGTTAGTTATGGACACTCAACATACACATCAGGAACCTATGGAAGTCAGAACGATGTTCAGCTGTGACCATTTTGTAATCCATTTAGTTAATAATTATCGCGAGAAGCGAATGATGGGAAGAGAGAGAGAGAGAGAGAGAGAGAGAGAGAGAGAGAGAGAGAGAGAGAGAGAGAGAGAGAGAGAGAGATTATCAAAGCTACTTCGCTCATTTAGACATTTGGAATTAAATGAAAATAACACGCTGCATTTCTTTATGATTCTAACAAGTAACGATCACAATCGCAGTTATTACAATCCAGAAGGATGCCTTCAGGTCAACGCTTGAATTTGTCTTAGGTAAGTGTTGATGCTCTTGCCATTGCAAATATGAACTCTGAAATTGAACTCAAGGATTTAATTCTCAGATTGACAATGTCGGTGTACTGCTATGATGTACCATGCTTTATTCATGACTTGTTTGCCTGCCAGCCTAGCTGCGATCATTTCAGTTGCTAAATGAATAAGAACATGTGCTACACAGTTGTTGGTAGTTACTACAAACGCATTCTCGAATATTTTCTTTCGAGCTCCAGCATAACCCATAAACAAAATTCTGGATGGAATGCTTTCATATAAACGATTATATAAAAACTGAAGTGCGATTAATTGTTTTCCGCAGAAGCAACCAAGCGCTGTGCCGTTACTGCTCGACAAAGCTTGCCACTAAGTTTCAGAATAAGCGTCGATGTCGTAAGAAATAGATAGACAGCTTTTGGTCGGAGAGGGAAGGTCCACACATCTTGAGATCATTTGAAATATGTGCGTAAGAGGTTAATGACTGAATGCCTTAACGCTCTTGACAAAATGAGGAAGTTAATAGCAAGGAAGCTATGCTATGTTGGCACTGTAAAGAAACGTTTCCCAGTAAAATGATGGATGGCGGCTGTGCCGAAGATCAGCGAATGCTACATACAAGAGTGAGAAATGGTCAGGCAGATGGATAAATAGCTGCTTATAGGCATTTCTCTATGCTTACGTTTTTGGCAGTTTTCTTGGTAGCTGTGATGAGTGACTGAAATATATTTTGAAGACAATGATTACAGAAATATCACAGAAATGAGAAATGTTAGTAAAACTAAGAACATCGTTTGAGAATCACTAGGTTAGAACATGAAAAAAACGATGCTACTCTCAAGATAAAAATCGGAACTACTTTGCATACTTGAATCTGATATACCTGAAGAGTTTAAGTGAAAATTTACGTCCTTGCAACATTTTCCTGATTCTGATAAATTCATGTAGTAAATATCAGTAAAGTTTCATTCTTGTTGGTAAACTGAGTAACAGGCACACATTTTTCAGCAATTCTTACCTTAATCAACTTCAAAAGACCAGAACTTTTCAACATGTCCAAATTAAATGGCCAGGGTTAAAGGCTCGATATTTCAAAATACTCAAAGCACGTATTCCATTGAAATGACTCATGATCTTTGTCTTCTTACCTCGTGAAAATGCTCTCTCTTGTTACGGAACGATTCTCTGTTCTATATATTAAGTTTTTTTTTTTTTTTCTAATCTGCCTCATCACTCAGCTGAAGGTTTTCTGAGCGTGATTAAAGTCATATCTTTGATGGGTCCTCCTGAGATGTCATTTTCTTAACTTAGCTGGGCAGCTTTCTCTTCCCCACTCTCTCTCTCCTTATCTGGTAGGGAAATGTTAGATAAAAGATGAGCCGTTAAAGCAAAGGAGAAATGGCTACGAGAGTCATTCCTCTCCTTTGGCTCCCGGGATTCCATCCTAAGTGATCGTGTCAGGTCAAAACAATTATCTCGATATATGTTTTCAGTTTATTATTTATCCACTTATTATTATTGCTAAATTAACTTCCGTAATGAAATAGAAGTACAAAATTCTATGAAAATATAATTAAGCAACATGCACATAAATGGATACGAACATATACAGTACACACAAAAACACAAGCGCACAAACACGAACACACACACTGAAAACTTCGCCCCTGATGAGTGGCCGAGAACCCGGAAGGATGCAAACTCCTTCCCTTATCCCCTCTAAGCGGGATATAAGATATATATATATATATATATATATATATATATATATATATATATATATATATATATATATATATATGTATGTATGTATGTATGTATATATACAATGTATGTATATATATATATATATATATATATATATATATATATATATATATATATATATATATATATATGCGTAGTTATATATGTGTGTGCGTATGTATGCGTATAAATGCACATGCAAATTACACTCCTAATATTAACAGAAAAAGACAACCCTAGACAAAGCCGGTGACAATGTAATTCGAGTCTGAATTATCTTCATACGTTTATGCATTAACTGGAAATTCCAGAGACGTGCTCTCCTCAGGAACAGGGAATCTGCCAGACTCCCTGGAAGTGTCTTGCCAATCACGGGACAACTTGGAACTTCTTGTAGTTGTTGTGATAAAAAGTTATGGTGATCCCATACTTCTGTGATGTTGGAAAAACATTTTACCCACAAGGGGAGATAGACAGTTATTGTTTTTCAACATGAAGGGAAATTTTTTCACAATTAGTTTTAGTCGATATATAGGTCCAGATTTGGATTAAATTTTATTACTGACTTCATTCTTACCTATTTTTAAATAATGGTCAAAATTATTTATATTAGGGAATTGCTCTCTCTCTCTCTCTCTCTCTCTCTCTCTCTCTCTCTCTCTCTCTCTCTCTCTGCTCACCGACAGTTAACTCTTCTTATTCTTCATATCTGTTTCGTCTCTTCGACTGAAGAAGATAACTTCTATGTTGCTTCTTTTAACGAGAAATCACTTCTTGGTCCGAATGAAGTCAATTAATGATAAGGTTCAGATGAAAACCGAAGAGGAAACGGAAAGTGAAGCACTTTTGCTTCTGATCCGTCTCTTTGAATTCGTTTCACAAGTTAATGAAACACTTCTTGGGAGGAAACTGGTGATCTCTGCTTGTTTCTATTATCTGCGCAAAGGACAAAGTACAAACACTTACGTTTTGGTTGTGGTTATTGTTCATCACTGCAGAATGAAGGCTTCTTACTCTGAACAGCAAAGAAAGATAGATAAAGTAAACATGAATAGTTTTTATTACTTCCTTCCTTCTCTCTACTTTCTCGATCTCTATCTTTTCTCTTGATTCGTTTCTCCGTGAATGTCCTTTCTTTACCTTGGTCATACTTGGTCATACTTTTGCATCGTGTAATACCCCATCAAACGAAACCTGTACAGAAATCCGTTATTCAAATGAATTTAAAGCGTGACTAAGAAGTCACATACATCAGAGTTTCACCGATGTCTTGACAAGTCTGAAAACTACGTCCAATTTGGAATTACGTTTGCTCCTATCGACCTTCTTGATTTCATATGAGACTCACCCTTATGAAGTTGAAGTGACGAAAAGGAAGAAAAACGTCATTTCAATTTTCCTTCTATTTTAATATCGATTTTTCTTCTGTTCCATTTAGGTATTGATGATGTTAGAAACATTCTTGCTTAGGAAGAAATCTCTAGTAGTTCTCTGTTAAGCTTTTCCCTTTGCTCCAAACTTCTCAGACAACTGTTTCAAGAGAAGCTTTTAGTGGTACCTTCACTTCCTTGTCTAAACGAACACTGTTCTCCCCTTGCCAATACTTCTATCATCTACTTTATGACCTCGAAAGAAATCGTTCAATACAGCCTTCGTGATATATGAAGTAGTGTCAAGTCTTTATAAGTCGTACTGTCGTCACAACCACTGTTGCTGTCATGCAAAGTCTAACCTATGTTTCCTGTGTATGATGTTTCATAGAGAAAAATACTTGTTTGGTATTCATACTAATGCTTTGAACGGCGACTTCTAAACCACAGATTCTTGTTGTAAAAAATAGTAACTTGACTTTAGTCTGGTATGCTTGCACATATTTTGTACTGATGAGCCTTCAAGCACAATTCCCGGAAGCAGTTGGCGTAAAAGTCGTATTGATTTTAATGTAATTTCATCTTTATGTACCAGTAATAATGAAATATGTATTAGGGGAATGCGTTGTTATAATTCTTGCTATAGAGTTCGCTGTATTTTCTCGGGCTTTTCATCTCTGATTGAACCGTAGCATTGAACAATTATTCATATGTTATTAAGATGTGCTGATTATTGTTTGTTCATTTGTAATCATCATGAACACTTGATCGTTGGTCATGTTGATCATTGTTCAAGTGTAATCGTCATGAACACTTGTTGCATTTGATGTACCTGACAGAGTTTTAATGAGTTACAAAATAAATAATTCTCCGTTTGCCGCAGTTTCTTGTTAGAAGGCCAGCTGGCGAGATCTTCCTTCTCTTGAATGTTCCTTCACTTATCATCATTGGTGTCACTAACCTCTTGTTAACAGCTAGGTAATATCTGTACCATGAATGAACTGTTGAATAAACATGAGGTTGGCATCATATCAGTGAACAGGATTCCTTGACGGTTTCATTCAAGGTGGAACAGCAATTCCGTGGCATAGGCCTTCGAAGCCTACAGATGCTACGTGGACCACGTCCAAACTATTTCCCTCTTGAGCTTGACACCCAAAAACGTCTCTCTCTCTCTCTCTCTCTCTCTCTCTCTCTCTCTCTCTCTCTCTCTCTCTCTCTCTCTCTCTCTCTCTGTCCTTCGTCCTCAGTGTCTTATCCGTCCTTTTATCTCCTCTCTGTCCTCGTCCTGTCCTCCCAAGGACGATCCTATGGGAGCTTATATTTTACCCCTAAGTGGGCGGAGCTAACGATGACACTTTCGATGGTCGTCGTTTCCTCATATGGAAGTTCTTTCAGTTTGTGCTTCCTGATTGGCTTATGGAAATCCCGCTTATCACAACACTCCAGACTGGGAACTTTTACTATAATACAAAAGGCTGAGACTCAAAGGTGATTAGCACTGCTGCAATATTTTCTTTAACCAGTTCAAACTATTCAAGGAAAAGGGTGATAATTTGGTAGATTTGACATTTTTATTGAGCGGCACTGCCGCAATTTCCTCGTGTATAGATGATTAAGGGAAGTGACCCAGGGTCACGGGGTAAGAGGATTGCCTGTCACCTCCACCCACTCGTCAGTACAAAAGCAAAACACGAAGATCAAAACATTATACTTGGACCTTGCTGTACATATACATGCTAACATATATGCATGCATACACATGCATACATTACTTTAAAACGAAGTCACTTGTAAAATTAAAGCAAATAGTTGGACAGTACGCTCGAATATGTCAACTCTCAGGATTAACTTTAACCTCGAGGTTAATCCTGAAAGTGTACCTTTTTGGATCAGGATATTCCTCCTTCGGCAAGATGGGAAACGCGTCAGCGCCGCTAATTATAGTCAAGTCTCAATCTTTCGTAGCTATAATTTATAGAGTATATTATAGTTCAAGTTGTGCTACAAAGAAGAGAGAAGTAGGACCCAGGCCGTCACTGCACTGGACGTTCACACGACATGCACTTATTAAAAAAAAAAAAAAAACGTTTTCATTAATAATCCTCCTTGGCCAAAACAGCCACTACCCATGACACGGAGTCCTTTATGTCAAACACAACAGCATTTACATGAACTTCCGTGTACTATCTTATATCCTATGAAAACACTCGTAAACATCGCTGTAGGACTACTGAAATATAACTTTTGAGAGAGCAACATTTTCCCATTCAATTCGCTAATGCAATTTCTTCGTCCATTTGGGTGTTTGTTCAAATGCATATCAGAAGTATTCCACAAACGCAGAGCAAATAAGTTCTCCATTAACACTGAATTACATAAAAGATAATGTCAATTAAAACAGAAAGTTATGGGTACATATTACAGCCTTCCCCATCCTCCAACCCCCCAAAATTGAATTAATGACATGTGTAGCAACAGGAGACATAGAATAACTTGCTGGAAGATACGCATTTTCAAGAGACGCCATGCAGAGGGAGAATGAAAGGATATTACCAAAATGAAGGCGAGACCTGAGAGGGTAAAACTTGGTAAGATGGGTAATTCATTGCCGAAAAACAAGAACTGTACAGTAAGGCATTACCTTGAGAGCTGTTTCTTCTCCAGGGCTGCAATGTGAAACTCCAGGAGAGAAAACAACTGTGACAAAAACTCAAATTTTCTTCATTATTTTGATGGTATCTATGCAAGGCAGACATGCCGTATGAGGTGTTATTATGAACAAATGTAACGTAACTTTGAAAAAAATATACGTACACAGGCACATGTACACTCACTGCATACTTTATAGACAAAGCGGATAATAATCATGGACCATTCTGAAGATCAGCGAGACTGATAACCGGAACAAGCAACAGCCTCCATAGCCAATAGAGATTGAAGTCAATGACAACCTGGGCAGCTGGAAGCCTTACTTCTCTCAATGATACTCGACAAAATTACCGAAGGGGATTTATTTTCACTTTTATTTCTATCTATAACTGGTGGATTCTCTGGCGCATGATGGCATCGTTGTCTATCGGAGAATAACATATAATGTGCTGACATTTGATTACTATAGGGTGGTTCCTATCAATTCTTAAGTAATCACATTTCTGTGCAGTAATTAGAGCAACGTAAACTGACTTCTTTTCATACAGTTTCTATTATAAATGTATAAAACAATATCCACGTATGCCTTTAATTTACTCTTTAACTAAACCCGGGTCATATTCTCCTGCTGATAAGATGAAGGAAGAAAACTCTCAGAATATTTCAAATTCCCTCCGGCTTATACAAGTAACGTGTTCTTATAATAGCATGTCACTGTGGCTGTAATGCCATATCAACTAATATTAAGCCTAACAGAAGAACTTCGTCGAAAAGTATATTGACTTCAAGATAAAAAGCGAAGAACTAACACTTGGGCATTCAAAGCAAGATTAGCAGCTGGTGTAAAAAAAAAAAAGTAATTTTCTGATTAGAATGAAAATCAATAAAAAGAAAGGCAAGATAAAACAAACCTGTATACCTTTGTTTGCAACGCCACGGGATAAAATGTTTTGTTTTGATTAGCCGTCAACAGTCTATTTCATGCCCCAGCATTCCAGTAAATTTATCTGTAACTGAGAGTTTAATGCATCATATTATTCCCACTTTCCAGGAGTAATGAAAGCCTGACATACATCACATTGATGTCGGATTATCATTTTTACCTGCATTATTCTACCAGGGGTATTTTAGGAAAAACTTCTTCTGAGTTTTGTATGTGTCACATGAGAACCGCCATCATGTGACTCATTAGAAAATATCACTTGTTCCTTTTTGTTACATATGTTTAGTCTTGAATTTTTAAAGTCTACAAATGTTGTCACATCTTTTATCTACGATTTCATTCGTTCGATTCACTTATTTTGTCAGTATTCCCTTTTGAGGTGTAAAATGACTTTTATATTGTTGTTGTATAAAACTGGGTCTTTTCCCCAGCAAATAATAATAATAATAATAATAATAATAATAATAATAATAATAATAATAATAATAATAATAATAATAATGATAATAATTGCATGATGTAAAACTAAAACCTTAGAACTAACATCTACAGCAGATTTCATAGCAGTATTTTGAGACTATTTTTTAAGTGTAATAATTTTTCATTGTGCGTTATGAGATACTTTTTTTTTTTTAACAGAATGCGGGTACGTGGAATAATGAAGGCGTTATATGGAGCCAACTACTTTTGAAGTTCATTCCTTCCAAATTGTAATCAGTTGAAGAAGAGAAGAGAAACGGTGCATGATCCAACATTCTCCTCCCTTTCCCGTGACACAGCATTAGGAATTCTTAATGCGAATCTGAGATAAAAGGTTTAATGAGATGTGTTAATTCAAATTTCGCTTGTGATATTGGCCATTCAAAAATTATGCTAACCAACACGACGTTTACTCTAAAGTTGCATACATTGAGGTGAAAATCGTTCTATAATTGAGGAAATAAGCTTTTCTTTAACGCCCCAGTTGCCAGGAAATCAATCGCTGTTAACTCAGGTGAACAATAATTCCCTCTCGCCCTCTCTTTGATGTCAGGTTTCTTAAGACATGACGATTAATGACCGCTGTTTACCTCGAAATAACATCAAGGGGTATTCCTGAGATGCTGGAAATGATCGACTATTATGATCCCATCTTATGAAACAAATAAACCTATACAGTTAGTAAAAACACCTAAATAGAAAGTTAGATTTTGCTTGCTCCTTCAGTTCACGTTGTCTTAACCTTTTCCCTCGATTCCTTTTGTTGGCGGTTGATTCATGAGATGACGGGACTTCATTAATGAACGAATATATATGCATTCTTGATCTGTCGTTCTACCTGTGTAGAAAGATAACCTTCTTATAATAAGGGAGAAAGAAAACTAGAAAAATAAAAGTGTTTCGGCTATGACCTTATGAAAACACTTTCTTTAACTGTTTACTAATGTCCTTTCTTTAGAGGGTCTTATTACTAACTCTACGTCGCCATGATAAAGTTCCAAACAGACATGAACTGATCTGAAAACATCTGCACGCTAAAAGTCAAGCGAATAAAGACACAATTCTTACCATACTTTAAAGACCGCAAAAGAGACTTCAGCTCTTAAGGAAATGGGAAGGTTTTCATGACCATTTTTTGCATGAAAGGGAAAGCTAGAGCAAGAGAGTCGCATCAATGAGCGATTTCGGGAAAATAAAACGTATATGCATTGTTCGGCCGCTGTGGTCAAAGTGAAGCACCTCTTGATGGAGGTTTCATAATTGTAGGGTACACGAATATTCACATAGCGCAATCTCTCTCTCTCTCTCTCTCTCTCTCTCTCTCTCTCTCTCTCTCTCTCTCTCTCTCTCTCTCTCTATATATATATATATATATATATATATATATATATATATATATATATATATATATATATATATATATATATATATATATATATATATATTATATGTGTGTGCGTGTGCTGTATGTATGTATGTGTACAATAAACGCCTATTTCAAAAGTTCCGCAAAGTATGTCTTAACTCAGTATAAGTATTCCCTATTCTTTCTCAGTCTCTGTCATTATCAGAATTTTTAATTTCTTCCTTATCGCTGTAATAAGGGAGGCTCTTCTTCGTGTCTGCCTGCCTCTAAAGAACTCGGCCCACTCTCCCTGCTGAGAGGTCCTCCCGGCCTGGCAGGATCCTTGCCTCACTCCAGAAAAGGCAAAGCTGGAGGAGGGAATCTCGGCTGGCGGGCCCCTGATCTCCCTCGGAGATGGCATCCCCGGGGAAGAGCCTCCTGGCCAGCCCCTACTGTTTCCAATGCTGTAGCCGACTATACTTTCATAATAATATGCCATAAGAGGGTCAGAAAGATCACACTTCTGGAAATGATGTGTATGAAGAAAGATCTGAAGAATCTGAAGCCTTTTGGAAAGCTTCAGGCTTCAAGAACGTCTAAAGAAATCCTGAAGCAATCTGTTACATAATCCGGAGCTCCAGATTCTTGGCGATGCTCCAAACAAGTCTTCTTCTCAAATGACAGCGTCGAGTAAAATATGAGGTACATTGATCATGTATAAAGACTTTTGTAAACCTTTTATGGTCGTAGAGAGAGAGAGAGAGAGAGAAGAGAGAGAGAGAGAGAGAGAGAGAGAGAACTCACCTTCTGTTCATATATTGCAAAGCGAAGTTCCCTAATACTGAAAAGCGCCCGTCTTCCTTTCCTAACAACAGCAGGGTTTCCATTTACTTAATCTTATTATTGTAATGATGATCGTCATGGAGTAATCATTAGGACAGCTGTAAGCAGGAAATTTTAAATGGGACCACATACCAATAATTTTCGCTTTTTCATAAGGCGTTTTCGCTGTGAAGATAAGGAAGAGAATTGCCGAGGTGTTCCCCGAATATAATAGAGACAATTTTTGCTTTACCACAGTCACAGCACATGCACACAAAGACACACACACATACTCATATATACATATATACAGTATATATATATATATATATATATAATATATATATATATATATATATATATATATATATATATATATATATATTGCAGCTATTAGCAACCAAATTCTGTTTCCAAAATTTCTTCCCTACTCGTGCATTCTATTTTCCTCTCTATCTGGCAAAGTCTTCTTCAGGAAATATATTTTCATAACATAGTTAAGAGCATTAAGAAAGTGACGCATGGAACAAATATACCATGAAATTAGAAAGAAACTGTACTTGGTGTAACTTTTGACCCACATCTTACTTTTGAGAAATTGTCAGCAAATACCACACGTGAGATAGGTATTATACGTAAGACCTCATGTATTTATGACAATGATAAAGTCAACGCAAACTGCTTCAGGCCATTCGTCCTTCCTGTACTAGAATTTGTTCTCCGCTGTGGCTGTGCAATAAATTAGATATTTAAAAAAAAAAGACAGATATTGGAAAATAACTTTGCCCAGTCAACACCTCCTTTGCTGAGGGTGATAAGATTCCCTCTAATGATGATCCCATCCAGTTGTGCTAATGATGTCATCTGTCTTGGGTCAAAAGTCAAGGTATTTCCTTCCTCTGTTGAGGCCCTCTTGCGCTTTTTTTCTTGAATTAAAGAGTAATTTTCTAATCTCTTCAAGCAATAATGTATTTTCTCTCTCTCTCTCTCTCTCTCTCTCTCTCTCTCTCTCTCTCTCTCTCTCTCTCTCTCTCTCTCTCTCTCTCTCTCTCTCTCTCTCTCTGTAATAAATGGAAATGCTGCTGTAGGAGAGCAAAGGAAGAATTTGCGTTTTATCCGGTTATGAGTAAAGTCGAGCCTTAAAAATTCTCTTTATGTTTTCTTTATGGTAATTTGGGACACTGATGAAAAAGTCGACCGAGAAGGCAGAATTTCCTTTACGAATTAAATATTAAAAGACAACATATGAACAAACAGCTGTGAATTGCGAATAAATGACTATTTCTATCGAAAATTTTATTATGAAGTTTGTTAAAAGTCCATATTTGTTTTTTATCATAAGAGATTTTCATAAATCTGAGATAAAAAAAAAACAGGAACCAAAATCTTCTAATAAAAAAATACGTGTTCAAATTATCAATGCAAAAGGAATAAAATATGAGGTAATAGTTCTTATAATTTCTGTTTCCGTTTAGGTAAATATTTTTCTCTTGACTAGTGGAGATTTGTATAAATCAGTCAGTATTAAGAAAGGTAAAGAGAGTATGCTTTTCTTTTTTTTTCTTTTTTTGAGCCTCAGCAGTATAAAAAAGTTCTAATAACTTTTTAGTCTTCAAAGGAAATGGACTCTGTTCAATATTCATGAAATGCAAATTTTTGCAAAAACCTCTCTGAGTAAAATCTAACCCCTGTTTTTCTCTGCTTCCTCCCTTTTCCTTGATGAGTGAACCAGGAGCTTCACAAAAAGACGTGTGGTGTGTTTCAGTCGGTCTGTGAGAGTGGAAGCAATAACGCCTGGTTTGGGGTACCAAAGAAGCGAGCTGTGCTTCATAAAAAGATCATCTCTTCCGCAGGGAGAGTGATTGACCTCCGGGGATTGTACCTGACAGGAGTGGGGTAACTGACATTCAGCTTCTCTCTATTCATGTTTAAAAAGAGTGTTTTCCAAGTGATCCCTCGTCCCGTGGTATTAGTATCACTCTGATTTATAGCCGTGGTTTTATTTTAATGCACTTTCATCTTTAACTCCTAGTCCTATTTTTTAGAGTACATAAAATGTGCTACAAAAGTTCGAAGTAGGTGTAACATATACAGTATATATATATATATATATATATATATATATATATATATATATATATATATATATATATATATATATGTGTGTGTGTGTGTGTGTGTGTGTGTATGTGTGTGTGCATATTAACTCAAATCTGCGAATAATGTTGAACACAGAGATAATAACAATTTATTTACACTTACACTTTGACTATATATATATATATATATATATATATATATATATATATATATATATATATATATATATATATATATATATATATATATATATATATATATATATATATATATATATATATATATATATATATATATATATATAATGCTGTACATACACACAGGAATATCTGCATCTTGGTATTTTGCCCAGAGTGCAAAAGAAAAAGTAAACAAAGTCCGATTAATTTCTATGCAATGTTCAACAAAGTTCCTACTAAAATCTCCAGAAGCAAAAGGCAATGTAGTAAGTGCTGAAGTCATTCGGTGAGAGAGGGTGATTCGTAAAAGCTGTGCAAAGGGGCGATTTACCTTGTACTAATAAGCGACGCTTCAGATACGAAAGTTAACACATGTGATAACAATGTCCTTTTATTCTTGACCTATCTAACTTTCCGTCCTCAATACAACAACAACAACAACAATAATAATAATAATAATAATAATAATAATAATAATAATAATAATAATAATAATAAATAATAATAATAATAATAATAATAATAATAATAATAATAATAATAATAATAATAATAGCGCGTTTTATGCATGTCGCCTGGAAAAAGTTTATAAGTGGTACGAACACCAACCTGAGGGAGTGCTAGAAAACGACCAGGCAAAGATCCTCTGGGACTATGGTATCAGAACACATAGAGTGATACGTGCCAATAGGCCAGACGTGACGTTGACTGACGAAAGCAACAAGAAAGTATCACTCCCTGATGTCGTAATACCATGGGACACCAGAGTAGAAATCGAAATAAGAAGGATATGGAAAATGCCAGTGGAAATTGTACCCGTATCACAGAAACACTAGGCACGATTCCAAGATCCCTGAAAAGGAATCTGGAAAAACTAGATCCCAAAGTAGCTACAGGACTCATGCAGAAGAGTGTGCTACTAGAAACAGCGCACATAAAGTGATGGACTCCTAAGGAGGCAGGATGCAACCCAGAACCCCACACTATAAAAACCACCCACTCGAATAGGATGACTGTGACAGATAAAAAAAAAAAAGAGATAACATTAAT
Organism: Macrobrachium rosenbergii; assembly: GCA_039081455.1. Taxonomy (NCBI): domain Eukaryota; kingdom Metazoa; phylum Arthropoda; class Malacostraca; order Decapoda; family Palaemonidae; genus Macrobrachium; species Macrobrachium rosenbergii. Next base: position 2,033 of record JANJGK010007449.1, on the reverse strand, counting down.
AATAATAATGACTTACTATTTAGTAAATAAAGAGCAAGCATAGGCACGTTCTTTTATGGAATGATTCTTTGATTCCATGATTTATTAAACATTTCGAAATGAAAATCTAAAATCCATTAATCGCATAGAAAAATCTATCTTCATCAACTATTGCCATATCTAGGGAAATGAACTCCCATAGCAATGAATTAGTGATTAATCATTCCCTTTCCTTGCACTTTCTCTAAGTTGCTTGTAAGCAACACGAGATTTCAATGAAAAAAAACAAACTTTTTATGCATTGTTTTCTTTTACATCATTCCACGAGTTATTACTTTCCCAATGATTTTTTCTGTACTATTTTTTTGTTATGAGGTCGACACTTGTTATATAAGTCATTGTTCATTCCAACAGAACGGTGCTTATTCATTGCAAAGCCGATTATTTACGAAAAAATGAAATCCATTATACCTCCCTCAAATATGAATATAAAATGACCTTTAAATTGCTGGTCTTTTACACAATGAATAATTTACATGGAATTGTTTTTGCGATACTCTGAAGCCATGGATTTTACGCCCAAACAATCAGAAAGGTTTAGATATAGAGTCTGTTGTGTAATTGTGTCATTTAACCATTAAACGCCGACTGGACGTATCATACATCGACTAAAATTGTCTGTTGGGTGCCGAGTGGACGTACCATACGTCGACTACAAAAAATTTCAACCTTCGGTCAACTTTGACTCGACCGAAATGGTCGAAAAACGCAATTGTAAGCTAAGACTTTTACATTCTAGTAATAGTCAATCATTTACCTTCATTTTGCAACAAATTGGAAGTCTCTAGCACAATATTTCGATTTATGGTGAATTTTTGAAAAAAACTTTTTCCTTACGCCCGCGCGGTAACTAGGCCGAAAATTTCAGAAATTCTTTCGTCATTTTGTCGTAAGTTTTGCACTGTTTTATATTAGTCGTTACATAAAGTTTTATATATGAAAATGTGTGCAATTTCATGTAAAATATGGCAAAATACAACCTATGGTTGTAGCTTTTATCAGTTTTGAAATATTTTCATATAAACCACGATAACTGCCAAAATTTCAACCTTCGGTCAACTTTGACTCGACTGAAATGGTCAAAAAACGCAATTGTAAGCTAAAACTCTTACATTCTAGTAATATTCAATCATTTACCTTCATTTTGCAACAAATTGGAAGTCTCTAGCACAATATTTCGATTTATGGTGAATTTTTGAAAAAAAACTTTTTCCTTATGTCCGCGCCAGAAATTCTTTCGTCACGTTGTCGTAATGTTTGCACCGTTTTATATTAGTCGTTACATAAAGTTTTATTTATGGAAATGTGCACAATTTCATGTAGAATACAACAGAAAATAGCTCATGGTTGTAGCTTTTATCAGTTTTGAAATATTTTCATATAAATCACGATAACTGCCAAAATTTCAACCTTTGGTCAACTTTAACTCGACCGAAATGGTAAAAAACCGCAATTATAAGCTAAAGCTCTTACATTCTAGTAATATTCAATCATGTATCTTCATTTTGCAACAAGCTGGAAGTCTCTAGCACAATATTTCGATTTATGGTGAATTTCTGAAAAAAAACTTTTTCCTTACGTCTGCGCGCGGTAACTCGGCCGAACATCTCAGAAATTCTTTCGTCACGTTGTCGTAATGTTTGCATCGTTTTACATTAGTCGTTACATAAACTTTTATATATGAAAATGTGCGAAATTTCATGTAGAATACAACAGAAAATAGCTCATGGTTGTAGCTTTTATCAGTTTTGTAAAAATAATTCGAGTGAGCTTTTACTAACGCGTTATTTCTCCATGCCATTTGCAGCCTTTATACCAACACTTTCCAAAGCTAGTAATTATCTTCCGCGTCCATATATCTAGAAAATTATTCAAAGAATGAACTGAAAAAGGGTGTTTTTATTATCCTAACCAAAACTAATCATCCTTCACTCCAAACTTTCATATTCTCTCTCTCTCTCTCTCTCTCTCACACACACACACAAAACAAGTTG
>JANJGK010007448.1:22500-31347 GCA_039081455.1 Macrobrachium rosenbergii | reverse complement strand
ATTTGCAAGACAAAGCAGGAAATCGAGGGTCGCCAGTGAGACTCAGAGGAATCAATTCTAAGGGTTTATTTACACAAAGAATATGTCAAATTAAGCATAATTAATTTACAAGGGGACTCGCAGTTATTAATGATGATTTGACGGGGAAACATAATTAATTATAGCTAAAATGACACGGGAAAATTAGATCCGGCTGTAAATGGGGTTCAGGGAATGGTATCCCAAAACCAGCAAAATTATTTGTGGAGGCGCAACGGAGCTTGAATGTGGCAACTTGGCGAACTGGTAACAGGAATGCAAAGGCAGATCGATTGCACACGTGAAAATAGCATCTCCTGAAAATGCCGACAGAGCTTCGTTGATTAACAACATCAACATGCTGAACTATCAAGTAAATGAACAAAGTCTAAGGCTGGAGGAGCCACTTAAATTCACTTATTGAATTCAGCAAAGGTAACTCATGAAGCAAAGGGACATTTAATCACTGATTGGCAATCGTAAAAAAGAATTCCAAAGGAAGGAAAACTTGAAATCGAAAGACGAGGGAATGATAGAAATTTGCCTGGGCAAAATCCCCCCTTCCCTATCACAGACATACCTCTTGACTTAAGATCTACTCTCATAATTAGCGGGGGAAGGATGAATCCCACAGCACTTGTGTGACTGCCCCCCCCCCCCCAGTGCAGTCGGAATTCGGGGCACGTTATCTTCGTAGGAAAAGGGGGGCCCCGCTCCACAAAGGGGGAATGCTACCCCAGCTGCCAGGGAGATGTTCCTTGATTAATGTCAGTCACTCTCGCCAACGTCTCTCTCCCGGCTTCCCCTTCTCAGGGTCACGTGACTGAGCTGGTGGTCAGTTCGACCTCGTCCTCACTGGTGTGATCTGGAGGAGGATTTTGGCTAGAAAATACCCTCTGACTCCTTCGGTTTTGTTGGTGGCTCATTTTATCTAAAAGATGGTTTATTTCAAAATGGCAGGAGGTCTGAATTCATAACATATTTCTAACTATGGGTAAAGCACTCTGGGGGAACTCGCTTCTTTTTAGGGATTGGGTGAAGTTATGAACAAGATAATGAAGAGCTTCATTCCTACAGCGCTCGGTGAAGAGTCTTCCTCTTGTCGGCCTCCAGTGATCAGTTTCTGCAGTATTAGTTTCTCTACAGGCAGTGATGTTCTTGGGTCTGCATTCTAGGCCTATATACTTCCGGCCACAAGTTCACATCTACTGGCCACAGCACTTTGCTTCTTTTAGTTTTACAACTGACATGATCACATACGTGAGAGTGGGCAGCAACCCCAGTATTTTAACTCTCTCTCTCTCTCTCTCTCTCTCCTCTCTCTCTCTCTCTCCTCTCTCTCCTCTCTCTCTCTCCTCTCTCTCTCTCTATTAGAGAAATTTATTTCTGGCGATAGAAATTCATTTCTCGCTATAATGTGGTTCGGATTCCACAATAAGCTGTAGGTCCCGTTGCTAGGTAACCAAAAATAAGTCTAATACTTCGGGCCAGCCCCTCTCTAGGAGAGCTGTCAATCAGCTCCTCAGTGGTCTGGTTAAACTAAGATATACTCTCTCTCTCTCTCTCTCTCTCTCCTCTCTCTCTCCTCTCTCTCTCTCTCTCTCTCTCTCTCTCTCTCTCTTTGTGCGGAAGAATATGAAATAAAATTTATTTTGTACAATTTCCGAACTTTACAATTTCTTCGTGGATTCCATTCCTTTTTTATTAAAACTGGTTGTCTATTCGTTTGCGCGCAGAACTATTGGCAGCATCACAAAAGCGGTTTGGCCCCAGTGGGAACGGGGTTCGAAACCGCCCATTACCATCCCCCCCCCATCTATTTAGGAATCGAGTCTGGGCTCTTCTTGTGTACCGTGAAGGGAGAGAGAGAGAGAGAGAGGAGAGAGGAGAGAGAAGAGAGAGAGAAGAGAGAGAGAGAGAGAGAGAGAGAGAGAAAGTGCCCCTCTTCCCAGTTTCCATCCGAAGAGCAGACGTGTTTTCGAACTGGGTAACAGTTTGGAAAGTTTTGTTTTAGGAAATCAAGGTAGATTGATTTTTTTTAATATAGGTAAACATTCCGAGAGATTTTGATCTTAAAATTTGATGCATAGACCACAAATTCGTTTTGTAGGTCTACCCTTTTTATGAGCTGTACTGTCAATAAATGCAGGTAGACAGAACTTTTTGCATGTAGGTTCTACACGTGGTGGGGGTTGGATCTTTGTGTGTGGGAAAGGTTTGGCAATTGACTTTTCTGTTTGCAGTTACAAATATAAACTTTGAGAGGCAATCTTGAAAAGCGAGATGATTTTATTTACATGAAGCCAAAGTTCCTTCTTGAACCCTGGGTGATAGTTAAACGTCTCTCTCTCTCTCTCTCTCTCTCTCTCTCTCTCTCTCCTCTCTCTCTCTCTCTCTCTCTCTCTCTCTCTCTCTACATGGTAATTCAAGCATGGAAACAGATAGAAGGAATTACCGAAAACATCATGGAACTAAAAATATCAAAAAGAGCAAAGCAGATGTAGATTAATAGTGTCAAAAACTATACCAGGAAAATTAAGGAAAGCAACAGGACATTAATCCACCACGCACCAGCATCGATAATGCAGCGTCTATTCAATCAAGGCCACCGAGAGAAGGAGGCCTATTCACCCTCCGGCCGCGTCGTCCTTAAGTAGGCTGACCTGGCCATCAAACACTGGGTGGGCTGGTGACATTGTAAGTCTGTGAGGAACTCATTACCTGAAGGTTTTATGCATTCGTACATACATACATACATACATACATACATACATACATACATATATATATATATATATATATATATATATATATATATATATATATAATGTATGTATGTATGCATGTATGCAGGTATGTATGAATATGCTATACGGTATAAGAGTGAGAAATACTGTACAAAGAGAGAGAGAGCAAGGGCATATATTCTGCAAAATTAATTTTGAAGTGAAATAAAAGAAAACTACACATTAACTAGCTAACTTTTCCCCCACCACCCCAGAGGTAGCATGGCGCGTTTTTTATTTTTATACTGCAGTTCCCCTATAGGCCTAGTCTGCAGTGATTATATATATATATATATGTATATATATATATATATATATATATATATATATATATATAATGTGTGTGTGTGTATGGGCCTGACCTCTTACAAAAAAAATGTATACATACACACACATATATACTAAAAACATGCAATAAAATAATTATGCGCTTACTTTGCTAAAGTCTGCAGTTTTCTCTTCTTTTCTTTAGACACTTGTGTTTTCTGTGCTAGAATAGAGTCCATTTTCCTTCTGACAATAGTTATTTAAGAGAGAATTCGTTGATGCCCAGACAATCATTTTTTCTATTTCTCTAGTGGATGACCATTCTCACATTCTTCCAAATGGAAATGAGCATCATCTTCCTTTAGAATATCGAGAGTGATATTCATAACAAGCTGCCTCTGGTTTCTTGAAGATTTGAACGAGTCATTCTGAGTGAGTTTATTTACAATGATATAGTTGTATCTCACTATATTTATTGTTGCGCTGTCAGGGAAAAACAAGGATCCTCTGCTGACACCCTTTGTATAATCTAAATTCGAATCCTGGTCTTCCTCTTCGTTGGTAACTTCAGCTCTTGCTAAGATCTCTAGGCATGATTTGCATTCATTTTTCTAGTTACAACTGTAACAACAGTAACCTGCTAAATAAGTTATAACAGGAAGAACACCATTACATCCTTCTATATCATGTTGTGTTACCTTAATATCAATATCAGAAGATTCATCTATTTCAGAGTTATTCATGTTTGCCCAATTTATCTCAATAAAATTTTTTAGTGTGATTACCTTTTCCCTGGAAGGGGTAAAACCATTTTCATTAATGATATTTTTCTAATTTTCTTCTCGCATTCAAACATTTGCCTAACTGATATGTTATAATTTCCCCCAGCAAGTTGTCGATATTCCCCAAATCTGGATTCCAAATGATCTGTTTGAAATTTTCCTGGAAGAATATAATTCAGATTAAGCTCATCTTTGCAATATTTGGTTAATTCAATAATTGCATACGTTGTGTGCTTTAACGATGTGAATGTTTCCCTTGTTAATTTTCCTCCTGGAATTTTCTCCCAATTATCTAACCAGTCTAGAAATCTTAACAGAAAATTGTATTTTCTATCATTTTCATCACACGTAAGTGGGGTACAGTATTCATTATTAATTCTTTTCCCTTTGAATATTGACTTTACATTAACTATTGACCACCAAATCCAAAATATCTCTATAAAATTTGCTGTATCATTGTAATTAGGCAATTTTTTCTCTTTTCCAATATTTCGCATTGCTTGAATAATATATTCATTAAAAATTTTTAGGACTAAATTCACGTTTTGTTTTTCAAATGACGATGGCCGCAATGCTTTTATTGTTAACTTATAAGACTGTCTTAACAATAATTCTGACTCTACTAAATGCAAATCCTCTAATGATTTCCAGGAGCAAAGGATACATTTGGTTCAGTACAAATTTCGCTGAATGGAAATTTTGGAAATACCATTGTTTTGGATTCATCTTTGAGACCCAACCAGTTATTTCTGACACACTTCAGTATGTGTACAGTATCAAACAAGAAAAACAAAGGTCTGCATTTTGCAGCTGGATGGGGATAGGCAATTGACAGCTTTGGTTGGGTTGCAAAATGCGACATCGCTTTTCCATTTATCGCATTATTATCGGTAATGACACTGATTAAATAAATCCAATTTTTTCCAACCCTAGTATTACTTTTTTTATAACATTGAATAGCGTTTCTGCTTTTATAGTTTTTTACCGGAATAATATGTACCACATCTCGAGAATTTTGATAGAACAGCACCTATCATGAAAGCATATGCAGTGGTTGCTGCTTCATTACTGTTAAATGCAGATCCTATTACAGCACCTCCCTTATAATCAAAAAAAGGGTTTTAAATGTATCTCGTCAATCATTAATGTTACTGTTTTGTCTGTGGGTTGTAATGATTTTGATTTTTTGCCTGATATACGAAAGAAAATGATCATCATACTGCTCTATTTCTGGACTAAGTTGCTTAGATATAAAACCCCGCCTGATCGTTTGACATTACTGGGTAAAATGAACCATCTTCTTCTATCCCTAAAGAATCTGTAACCCTCGAGGTGAAATATTGCATAGCAAAGATGAAGAAACCAAAAGATCTGTGGAATACTGAATGCTCTTTTGAGTCATCAAGTTTAGTTGCTCAAAGATAAATTTCAAAGTCACTGAATGCTTGAATGGTTTGTCTATTATAGTGATTAGAAAAGTTAAAATTAATTGAATAACAGCAACTGGGTTTATGGAAGAGCTACTTTGTCTGTCATACTTTCTCATCTCTTGTAACATGACTTCAATGGTATTTGTATCAGTTGCTACCCTTGATTGCGGTTTCTTCTATTCTTCGTCTTTTAGAATCGGGTGACTCTCTTCGATGTTCAGTTTTGTTCAAATATTGAGGATAGTTTGGAAACACTGTGGGAAACAGCATTTTCTTTAATATATGGATGCTTTAATTTTGCAGTTATTTTCCTTCCAGTTTGTTCATCCACAATAGAAGTTTCCCCTCACAATATCATCAGGATGAAAATGCTGTTCACAAACCTGCAAGTGCAATGATATGCGACACTCAGGAAACGTATCAAATATTTCATTGAAAAAATAAATTTTTATTTTTAAGACCATCTATTTTACCGAAGGAAACCGTCATATATTCCAAAAAACTGTAAAAAATAATACCATCATACTAAAAAACTGAAATAAAGTTTTATGCTAGCCTATTACCCATACACTGCAATTAACTGTACTTGTATAGCAACATATTTTTGCGATTCAAGTACACATTGCCAATAAAATTAATATAATCTGACAAGTAATATCATTGGATATATACATACATATATACACATATGTATGTATATATACATATATACACACACATATAGTATGTATATATATATATATATATATATATATATATATATATATACATATATATATATATATATATATATTAATATATATATATATATATATATATATATATATATATATATATATATACACGTCTATCCTAAAACTAGTAAAAGTGCTGTCCATCTCTTTCATATATATATATATATATATATAATATATATATATATATATATATATATATATTATATATATATATATATATATATATACATACATATATATATATATATATATATATATATATATATATATATATATATATATATATATATATATATATATATATATATATATATATATATTTTATAATATATATATATGAAATAGACAGATACACGGGGAGAGAGAGAGAGAGAGAGAGAGAGAGAGAGAGAGAGAGAGAGAGAGAGAGAGAGAGAGAGAGAGAGAGAGAGAGATGCTTAACAAATGATCAGCATACCCGATGATTCTCCGTAGGACGAAAATTTTCTCTCTTGATGTTCCTTAGCCATTTCTCTTTCACTTCTTCATTTTCAGGAAACCTGAAAATATTAACTTTCGGTCCGTTGTCGTAATTTCCCTTGCATTTAGGTACGCAGCACTTGTAAGGCATCTTCTTCCAGGAGCAAGCACGTGTGGTATTGTACACAAAAACTCTGTTAGTCTTTTTCTTCTTTAAATATTATTTTTCAAATTCAATAATTGTTCCACCACATAAACTCATATAGAGCCACTTAAAATGCACCAGCACTTAAATGTATTATCCTAAATTTCACGTTAGAATTTGACTACAAGCAGCGTGACCTCTCTCGATCAGTGACCCGGAAGGACTACTTAAGTCTCAGCACGGTCAGCCTACATACGAAACGTAGAAGGGATTTAAATGCCAGGTGAAATGGCCTTGTACTCTCGGTGGCCTCGATTCAATGCGCTACCAGCTCATCTGAGGAAACATAACAGGAGTGAGCGTAGATGTGTTTAAGAATAAGCTCGACAAATATCTAGGATGCATCCCAGACCATCCAAGACTGGAAGATGCAAAATATACCGGAAGATGCGTTAGCAATTCTCTGGTAGACATCAAAGGTGCCTCACACTGAGGGACCTGGGGCAACCCAAACGAACTGTAAGGTCTGTAAGGTAAGGTCTCTCTCTCTCTCTCTCCATTACTTTCCTTTGAGCCCACGAGGCAATGTGTGTGTGTGTATGTGTGTGTGTATGTATCACAGAATAGGTTTGTGAGTGAGTTGGATTCAGCACACTGTTTCACTGAAGACTTTCATACAGTATCCCCCAGGGAGGGCGGCAGTGCTGTCAGTGCACCTCACGCGGTGCACTGTAGGCATTACTAAAGGTTGCTTGCAGCGTCCTTTCAGCCCCTATAAGCTGCAGTCACCTTTTGCCTTTTACTTGACCTCCTATCTGCTTCCTTACCTCAATCTTGCTGTCCAACCACTCCAACTCCCTCTTCTTCGCTGTGTAAAGCAGTGAAGGGCTGAGATCACCCCCATTGCATCGTTGGGCTTATCGCCGAATGTGCGTAATGCAGAAGTCAAGGGAAATGTTTTTGCCTCGCTGTCGAACTTCTCCAAAGTTCCAGAGGTCCTTTACACCCCCTCACACCTTCGGAGGACTGTGTAACAGCCTCCCTCCCTACTGAGGATATTGTGTTACTGCAACTTCTAAATTTCAAGTGAAGATGCAGTGCATTACCACCCTGATACAATTCTCCTATTTTAATAATTTACCGACATTTTTATCTAATTTATTATTTTTTTTCTTTTCTAATAAGTGATCACTTCTTTCTGTATTTCCTGTTACCTTCTGTTACTGCTTTCATAAGGACACCTTAATATTCTTTGGAAGCTTCTTGAATTTCAAGTCAATGGCCCCTTTGGTGCACTTGTTCCATATGAATAGGGTTCGTCATCTTCTGAATAATAATAATAATAATAATAATAATAATAATAATAATAATAATAATAATAATAATAATAATAATAATAATAATAATAATCCCACTAACTGAACCATCGAAACTGTTTTCCAGTCCAATTTAAACCTGATAAAGGAGAACTTTTTAGTGCGCGATTCCTTTCAATTAAATGCTTTGTTGATTACACTGCTGCTTCGTGACTTTACACCCCGTCCTCTCTCTCTCTCTCTCTCTCTCTCTCTCTCTCTCTCTCTCTCTCTCTCTCTCTCTCTCTCTCTCTCTCTCTCTCCTCTTTTCCTGTGTTATTAGCTGCTATTCCGACGGGCCCAATCTATGCAGGCGTCACTGTGACATTTCCTGTTGAAGCCGAAGCTGCATTCTCTGGAATGACATTATAACAATGAGGTTTACATCATTATAACACCTTTCGAGGTGTCGCTTCATTATATGGATTGACACCAACGGGACGAGCCGTGGGCTTGTCTCTGAGTGTGTCTGGCAGTGAACAAAAAAAGTATGTTTTCACACAAGCGTTGTCACTGTTTAAAATACAACGCCATTTTCATTCACTTTCGGTGAATGACAGCATTGATGAACAGCCTTTCTGCTTCAGGAGCTGTTTTTTCCACTCGATGAATTGTGAATGTTGCAGACGGCGTTTGTTGACTTCAGAGGATCAGTTCCTTTCGCTGAGTATGGTTCCTGAGTGAGAACAAGCACCCCCCCCCCCCAACCCAAAAAAAAAAAGCAAACCAGTTACTTCCGACGCCGCAACCAGTTGGATTGCCATTGACGCACTGGCATCTTGAGAACCTCCCACAACCAGGACCCACTCAGACAGGTCAGACGGCGCACAGGTAGAGCTCGAGGCGGGAGTGAGTGATGACGTCAGCT
>JANJGK010007448.1:0-17500 GCA_039081455.1 Macrobrachium rosenbergii | reverse complement strand
GCTAGTCCATGCAAAGCCATGGCCTAGCTGGGCTAGGCAAAGCAAACGGCCTTGCTAGGCCATGCAAAGCCATGGCCTAGCTGGGCTAATCAAAGCAATGGCCTTGCTAGTCCATGCAAAGCCATGGCCTAGCTGGGCTAGGCAAAGCAATGGCCTTGCTAGTCCATGCAAAGCCATGGCCTAGCTGGGCTAGGCAAAGCAATGGCCTTGCTAGTCCATGCAAAGCCAAGGCCTAGCTGGGCTAGGCAAAGCAATGGCCTTGCTAGTCCATGCAAAGCCATGGCCTAGCTGGGCTAGCAAAGCAATGGCCTAGCTGGGCTAGGCAAAGCAACGGCCTTGCTAGGCCATGCAAAGCCATGGCCTAGCTGGGCTAGGCAAAGCAATGGCCTTGCTAGTCCATGCAAAGCCATGGCCTAGCTGGGCTAGGCAAAGCAATGGCCTTGCTAGTCCATGCAAAGCCATGGCCTAGCTGGGCTAGGCGAAGCAACGGCCTTGCTAGGCCATGCAAAGCCATGGCCTAGCTGGGCTAGGCAAAGCAATGGCCTTGCTAGTCCATGCAAAGCCAAGGCCTAGCTGGGCTAGGCAAAAGCAATGGCCTTGCTAGTCCATGCAAAGCCATGGCCTAGCTGGGCTAGTAAAGCAACGGCCTTGCTAGCCATGCAAAGCCATGACCTAGCTGGGCTAGTAAAGCAACGGCCTTGCTAGGCCATGCAAAGCCATGACCTAGCTGGGCTAGGCAAAGCAATGGCCTTGCTAGTCCATGCAAAGCCATGGCCTAGCTGGGCTAGGCAAAGCAATGGCCTTGCTAGTCCATGCAAAGCCATGGCCTAGCTGGGCTAGGCAAAGCAATGGCCTTGCTAGTCCATGCAAAGCCATGGCCTAGCTGGGCTAGGCAAAGCAATGGCCTTGCTAGGCTATGCAAAGCCATGGCCTAGCTGGGCTAGGCAAAGCAATGGCCTTGCTAGTCCATGCAAAGCCATGGCCTAGCTGGGCTAGGCAAAGCAACGGCCTTGCTAGGCCATGCAAAGCCATGGCCTAGCTGGGCTAGGCAAAGCAATGGCCTTGCTAGTCCATGCAAAGCCATGGCTAGCTGGGGCTAGGCAAAGCAATGGCCTTGGTAGTCCATGCAAAGCCATGGCCTAGCTGGGCTGGGCAAAGCAATGGCCTTGCTAGGCCATGCAAAGCCATGGCCTAGCTGGGCTAATCAAAGCAATGGCCTTGCTAGTCCATGCAAAGCCATGGCCTAGCTGGGCTAGGCAAAGCAATGGCCTTGCTAGTCCATGCAAAGCCATGGCCTAGCTGGCTAGGCAAAGCAATGGCCTTGCTAGTCCATGCAAAGCCATGGCCTAGCTGGGCTAGGCAAAGCAATGGCCTTGCTAGTCCATGCAAAGCCATGGCCTAGCTGGGCTAGGCAAAGCAATGGCCTTGCTAGTCCATGCAAAGCCATGGCCTAGCTGGGCTAGGCAAAGCAACGGCCTTGCTAGGCCATGCAAAGCCATGGCCTAGCTGGGCTAGGCAAAGCAATGGCCTTGCTAGTCCATGCAAAGCCATGGCCTAGCTGGGCTAGGCAAAGCAATGGCCTTGCTAGTCCATGGAAAGCCATGGCCTAGCTGGGCTAGGCAAAGCAACGGCCTTGCTAGGCCATGCAAAGCCATGGCCTAGCTGGGCTAGGCAAAGCAATGGCCTTGCTAGGCTATGCAAAGCCAAGGCCTAGCTGGGCTAGGCAAAGCAACGGCCTTGCTAGGCCATGCAAAGCCATGGCCTAGCTGGGCTAGGCAAAGCAATGGCCTTGCTAGGCTATGCAAAGCCATGGCCTAGCTGGGCTAGGCAAAGCAATGGCCTTGCTAGGCTATGCAAAGCCATGGCCTAGCTGGGCTAGGCAAAGCAATGGCCTTGCTAGGCTATGCAAAGCCAAGGCCTAGCTGGGCTAGGCAAAGCAACGGCCTTGCTAGGCCATGCCAAAGCCATGGCCTAGCTGGGCTAGGCAAAGCAATGGTCTTGCTAGGCTATGCAAAGCCAAGGCCTAGCTGGGCTAGGCAAAGCAACGGCCTTGCTAGGCCATGCAAAGCCATGGACTAGCTGGGCTAGGCAAAGCAATGGCCTTGCTAGGCTATGCAAAGCCAAGGCCTAGCTGGGCTAGGCAAAGCAATGGCCTTGGTAGTCCATGCAAAGCCATGGCCTAGCTGGGCTGGGCAAAGCAATGGCCTTGCTAGTCCATGCAAAGCCATGGCCTAGCTGGGCTAGGCAAAGCAATGGCCTTGGTAGTCCATGCAAAGCCATGGCCTAGCTGGGCTGGGCAAAGCAATGGCCTTGCTAGGCCATGCAAAGCCATGGCCTAGCTGGGCTAATCAAAGCAATGGCCTTGCTAGTCCATGCAAAGCCATGGCCTAGCTGGGCTAGGCAAAGCAATGGCCTTGCTAGTCCATGCAAAGCCATGGCCTAGCTGGCTAGGCAAAGCAATGGCCTTGCTAGTCCATGCAAAGCCATGGCCTAGCTGGGCTAGGCAAAGCAATGGCCTTGCTAGTCCATGCAAAGCCATGGCCTAGCTGGGCTAGGCAAAAGCAATGGCCTTGCTAGTCCATGCAAAGCCATGGCCTAGCTGGGCTAGGCAAAGCAACGGCCTTGCTAGGCCATGCAAAGCCATGGCCTAGCTGGGCTAGGCAAAGCAATGGCCTTGCTAGTCCATGCAAAGCCATGGCCTAGCTGGGCTAGGCAAAGCAATGGCCTTGCTAGTCCATGGAAAGCCATGGCCTAGCTGGGCTAGGCAAAGCAACGGCCTTGCTAGGCCATGCAAAGCCATGGCCTAGCTGGGCTAGGCAAAGCAATGGCCCTTGCTAGGCTATGCAAAGCCAAGGCCTAGCTGGGCTAGGCAAAGCAACGGCCTTGCTAGGCCATGCAAAGCCATGGCCTAGCTGGGCTAGGCAAAGCAATGGCCTTGCTAGGCTATGCAAAGCCAAGGCCTAGCTGGGCTAGGCAAAGCAACGGCCTTGCTAGGCCATGCAAAGCCATGGCCTAGCTGGGCTAGGCAAAGCAATGGCCTTGCTAGGCTATGCAAAGCCATGGCCTAGCTGGGCTAGGCAAAGCAATGGCCTTGCTAGGCTATGCAAAGCCATGGCCTAGCTGGGCTAGGCAAAGCAATGGCCTTGCTAGGCTATGCAAAGCCAAGGCCTAGCTGGGCTAGGCAAAGCAACGGCCTTGCTAGGCCATGCAAAGCCATGGCCTAGCTGGGCTAGGCAAAGCAATGGTCTTGCTAGGCTATGCAAAGCCAAGGCCTAGCTGGGCTAGGCAAAGCAACGGCCTTGCTAGGCCATGCAAAGCCATGGACTAGCTGGGCTAGGCAAAGCAATGGCCTTGCTAGGCTATGCAAAGCCAAGGCCTAGCTGGGCTAGGCAAAGCAATGGCCTTGGTAGTCCATGCAAAGCCATGGCCTAGCTGGGCTGGGCAAAGCAATGGCCTTGCTAGTCCATGCAAAGCCATGGCCTAGCTGGGCTAGGCAAAGCAATGGCCTTGGTAGTCCATGCAAAGCCATGGCCTAGCTGGGCTGGGCAAAGCAATGGCCTTGCTAGGCCATGCAAAGCCATGGCCTAGCTGGGCTAATCAAAGCAATGGCCTTGCTAGTCCATGCAAAGCCATGGCCTAGCTGGGCTAGGCAAAGCAATGGCCTTGCTAGTCCATGCAAAGCCATGGCCTAGCTGGCTAGGCAAAGCAAATGGCCTTGCTAGTCCATGCAAAGCCATGGCCTAGCTGGGCTAGGCAAAGCAATGGCCTTGCTAGTCCATGCAAAGCCATGGCCTAGCTGGGCTAGGCAAAGCCAATGGCCTTGCTAGTCCATGCAAAGCCATGGCCTAGCTGGGCTAGGCAAAGCAACGGCCTTGCTAGGCCATGCAAAGCCATGGCCTAGCTGGGCTAGGCAAAGCAATGGCCTTGCTAGTCCATGCAAAGCCATGGCCTAGCTGGGCTAGGCAAAGCAATGGCCTTGCTAGTCCATGGAAAGCCATGGCCTAGCTGGGCTAGGCAAAGCAACGGCCTTGCTAGGCCATGCAAAGCCATGGCCTAGCTGGGCTAGGCAAAGCAATGGCCTTGCTAGGCTATGCAAAGCCAAGGCCTAGCTGGGCTAGGCAAAGCAACGGCCTTGCTAGGCCATGCAAAGCCATGGCCTAGCTGGGCTAGGCAAAGCAATGGCCTTGCTAGGCTATGCAAAGCCATGGCCTAGCTGGGCTAGGCAAAGCAATGGCCTTGCTAGGCTATGCAAAGCCATGGCCTAGCTGGGCTAGGCAAAGCAATGGCCTTGCTAGGCTATGCAAAGCCAAGGCCTAGCTGGGCTAGGCAAAGCAACGGCCTTGCTAGGCCATGCAAAGCCATGGCCTAGCTGGGCTAGGCAAAGCAATGGTCTTGCTAGGCTATGCAAAGCCAAGGCCTAGCTGGGCTAGGCAAAGCAACGGCCTTGCTAGGCCATGCAAAGCCATGGACTAGCTGGGCTAGGCAAAGCAATGGCCTTGCTAGGCTATGCAAAGCCAAGGCCTAGCTGGGCTAGGCAAAGCAACGGCCTTGCTAGTCCATGCAAAGCCATGGCCTAGCTGGGCTAGGCAAAGCAATGGCCTTGCTAGGCTATGCAAAGCCAAGGCCTAGCTGGGCTAGGCAAAGCAACGGCCTTGCTAGGCCATGCAAAGCCATGGCCTAGCTGGGCTAGGCAAAGCAATGGCCTTGCTAGGCTATGCAAAGCCAAGGCCTAGCTGGGCTAGGCAAAGCAATGGCCTTGCTAGGCCATGCAAAGCCATGGCCTAGCTGGGCTAGGCAAAGCAATGGCCTTGCTAGTCCATGCAAAGCCATGGCCTAGCTGGGCTAGGCAAAGCAATGGCCTTGCTAGGCTATGCAAAGCCAAGGCCTAGCTGGGCTAGGCAAAGCAATGGCCTTGCTAGGCTATGCAAAGCCAAGGCCTAGCTGGGCTAGGCAAAGCAATGGCCTTGCTAGGCTATGCAAAACTATGGCCTAGCTAGGCTATTCCTTTCACAGTTCTGTGGCCAGCCAATGTTAGAGAACTGCCATCAGAGGGTAGCTTAACCATAAACACCAACCTAAACTTTGTCAGTCATGTGATATTATGATACCATTAGCATGTGACAATATGTAATTTGGGTTATTTCGTGATAAATACTATTAACACTCAATTAGTGGCAAGCCTACTCATATTGCTTAATATACTGTAACAGATATAAGCTAGAATTCAGAGACCATAACGGCACTCTGGGTAGGATAGTATAATCTGAGTACCAAACAGCACCATTATAATTTTTTTGGTGTTTAGTTTAGGGAAAGTTATAGTAGAAAAGTTGTTTATATTGTCCTAAAATGTAAGTATGTGAAGGTGGAACTCTTAAGGGGCCTTGGGGGTGTAGCCCCCCAGCTAGGAATTAACCAAGTTAGGGACAGGTGAGGTAGGTGTTTTGGGTTAGGCTAGTGCCCTATAATGTCCTAAAACACCTACCTAACCTCCTGACCTGTCACAGAATTATTGCATGGTTACTATGAGAAATTCTCAATATTGACTATTCGCATCTCAAATGTTGCATGTTCATAGAGAGAAATTGTCTTAAGTGTCGTTTCATTGAACAAGTATGAACATACGCTGGCCAAAGGCCCTTTGGATCCCCCGTATTGAGTATTTTAGACTTTGTTTTTTGTTTTTGGATACCAGCCTTAAAAGTTGAAATTCTAACCTATCATACTTAGCCTGGCCAGGAGGCTTCACCCCCTGGATCCCCTGTTGTGCCAACTTATAAAATACCCCTTCCATTTCATTATTTCTATGATTATTGTAAGTTAATCAAACTTGAATTTTTCCCTTGCAGATGCTGTAGTGATGAAATTTAGTATCTTAAAAACATCATTTCGGAGGGAGCTGGCTAAAATCAAACAAGTAAAAAGTGGCTCAGGAGGAGACTATGTTCCAAAATGGAGGCTCTTTGAGTTGATGTTGTTCCTGACTGATGTTGTCACCCCAGGGAAGAATACATCAAACCTTGAGACTACTGTGTCTGTAAGTATTAAGAATGAATTACTGTTTCAAGTATTGTACGTTTATTTTTGCATTTCAGTGTTTTTACAGAAGTTGCCTTAATTTGTATATTCCTTTTTTTATGATTTACCTTTTTTTTTTCAGCAGGAGTCCCAGTCCTCCCATCAGCAGGAGTCCCAGTCCTCCCATCAGCAGGAGTCCCAGTCCTCCCATCAGCAGGAGTCCCAGTCCTCCCATCAGCAGGAGTCTCAGACCTCCCATCAGCAGGATTCCCAGTTATCCCAATCTCTTTTAGTACAAGTTGACTCCTATCAGTCTGATGATGAAGTCGTCCATCAGCCATTCAATTATGACAGTAGCGTAGATGAAATGAAATTGATCTGCTTACCCCAGCATCTTCACACACTGTGCCAGGAACAAGTCGATCATCATCATCATCACTACGGAATAAAGAAACTTGGGGTCGAACTCGTACTCCAAAACGTAAAAGGAATATGACACCAGAACGTGCACCCAGTGCAACCGAGGTAGCATTATCTTTTTTAAAATCAACTGCACAAGCACAAAGGAAAGAAGACATCCCATACGCAGCAGGGGTTTTTGTAAAAGAAGTAATATCTGAATTTCCCTCGCCATAAACATCCAAGACTTATGCTTAAACTTGCTGCATTCCTAAACAAGTTGAAAGAGGAGGAAGGCAGTTAATCATTGGCCATAAAACTGTTGTAAGGTGGTATTTTTTTTTTTCCTGTATGATTTCTTTCCTGGGGTACAGATATGACACACAAAAGAAAAGAATCTGTACCAGAGCCATAATTTTATTTTTTACACATTGCATTATAATGTTAAATAAAAAAAAATACATTGTCACAGAAACTTTATTTATCCTATAAAATTTATGCAGAACACTTTTTATTGCACTCAAGGTTATAAAATACTAAAGTCCTGGATGTACACAATGGTAAAATTTTATTTCCTATACAAATATATTTGTAGCTCTTAATTATTATTATCATCACCACAAAAAAAAAGAACTAGTGTCTGAAGGCCATTATCATCATCACCACAAAAAAAAAAAAAGAACTAGTGTCTGAAGGCCATAGCATCCTGAAATGCTACCTTGCCTTCATTACTGAATAATCACAAAATGTGATCCTCTAAAGCCAATTCTTGCACAAGATTATTGAATTGGCTGCCCTCCGCACGTCTCTGTAGCCAGGGTTGAGTCCACAACGTCCTCCTCCTCCGTCTTCTTCCGCCTGTATTTCTCTTCCCTTCGTCTTCATCCACGGCAATTACTACCAAAGCCATTGCCATGGCCATATTCTGGTCATTGGTGTACAGATGAGACATTTCCATGATTATGGTGCGCCTTGATGCCAACACTATGAGGACTTTCTAGGGTTTGTTTTGATTTTCCAGCTGCTGCTTCTCGCTGTGGGGACTGAACAGCTGATCACATGGTGGTACCGTTGTCATGGCAACGCACAGTTTGCTTGCTGAAACTGCTGCGTGTGCTCGAGACCGTGTAATAGTTTCGTTCAGCAAATGCTGAGCGAACGGAGCCATGCTGCGTGAAAATTTCGCCCGTGTAATAGCCGCTTTACCTTAACCTCAGCCAGATGCAGCCAGACGACGTCAAGCGCGAGATTGTCCTTATTTTGGTCAGAAGCGAACTAACCCTGTACTCTATTAATCCTGCTCACATCGAGGTGACTGAATCTGCGGTCACTTGCAGCTGGTCGCCGCGCAATTGGCTATGGTGGTCGTGTGCCGATCAGTTGCATGACGAACTCCCTGAGACGAGGTGGTCGGTGCCTCCCGGCTTAGGCTAAGGCCATGGCTGATGCTGCACTGGCGAGTGACGAGCAAGTCAGGAACATTAAATCTGTACAAGAAACGGAAAAGCATCCGTGCATTTACAACTACTGTACACTTGGAATGAATATTCCAATAAAAATCCTGGGGCCTTCGATGAAGAATTTTACGTGAATTCTAACGACGGATTTCGCATCAATTTTTTTATTTTACGTATAATTCTGAACCGAAGCTCATTGTATGTGTATTTGCTGTTCAGTCTTTTGTGGGGGGTTGGGGGGGGGGGATGCTAAGAGGGTTGTCATAATTTTTCATCTAATTTCCTAACAAGGCTCTGTTTATTTGCAGGGTGATGCAGAACTGCCCTCGCCCGAAGACCCGGCCTCCCCTCCGGATTACCATCAAGACCCCTGGAAAGGACTGCACTCACGAGAAGGTTGTCAAAATAATTAAGTGTCCCTCTCATCATTTTTATTTGTTTTCCCACTTTCCGAAATATCTGCTTTTGCGCTGGCTACTACAATAGACCAGTCTCGTGTGTCTATGTTTGCTCTTATCTGTGTGTCTGGATGGGTCTCTCTTTCACATTGTTATTTAATCTGAATTATTTTCTTTTTAGATTGCTGATGCCTACAGTGGAGGTTGCACAGCTCTCCGGCATCCATCCCTTCGTTCAACAAGAAGTTTGGCTGAAGTGAGTCTTCCTGCGGCTGTTTTTTTACCTTTTTTCCCCTCGTTTACATATTAAGGGGTCTGTTGCTCACTTGCTTTGGGACACATACTGTAGGTATGAAATGCTGTTGCTCTTTTGCATTGGGGCACGTGGGTAAGATTAGGTGGCTCATTCTCAGTTTTTTGTAGGAACAACGATGCAGTTACATAAGGGTCCCTGTCTCACGCTCCTCATAACTTTTGGTGACATATTGGAAGAACACAAGACATCCGCAATAGTATCTAGTCATTCAGGGAGCCACTTGATGTCTTCATTACTTTTGCCAAGGGGTATTTTTTGTTTGTTTTTTGTTTGTTCGTCTGTTGGTTCACAAGATGTTTAAAAATGAGCAGATTTTTGTGGTAATATTACCAGTTGGTTGGCCTCGTTGTTTGCATCAAAAGGTTAGATTCTGTGAGAGATAAGAAAGACCTTCTGAGGAGAAAGGACCTCCTGTGGGGGTCCAGCATGACCGGAGGGTCTTTAAAGCAGCATCTCCTCCTCCTCCTCCCCCTCCTCCTCCTCCTCCTTCCCCTCCTCCTCCTCCTCGGCCACAGACACAATCTTGGTTTTCTGCCGGGTGGTTTTCACGAGTTCTCTGTAGGGAGTCATGGCGCCTGGGGACTGTCCTGACCAGCAGCCTCTCCAGTTGTCGTCACTTTCCACTGAAGTCCGAATATTTTTTTTTTTTTTTTTGGCTGGTCTCGGGAACCTCAGCCTGGGAATAACCTAGAGGTCTCTTTAGGCTGCCACAATAATGATGGTGATTGTCAAGATTAGAAATGATGCTGATTTTGGTTTCAACTTTTGAGTGGTGGCGGCTGGGTTTTCGTTTTTGAGGCTGCTGTTGGGCAACTGGCAGGTTTGATCTCGTGTGTGTCCAGGTGGGGACATTCACAAGTAACAAGTCTTGAAGGTGCAATACGCGCTCTCTCTCTCTCTCTCTCTCTCTCTCTCTCTCTCTCTCTCTCTCTCTCTCTCTCTCTCTCTCTGCAGTTTCAGATTAATGGTGTTGATTTTGGTTTGCAGATTTAAAGTGGAGCGTTTTTGATTGCTTTTCAGAATTCAGTGCTCCCTATTCAGAGGCTACTGACTAGAATTATTTTAGGTTAAACTTTTGAACTATTCTTTGATGGTGATTATCGACAGATTTTGCCAAGAAAGATTCAATTTCAGAAGCGTTTGTGTATTGAACCAACGTATTCCATCAATTGTGTAAATAATGACTCAATATTGCCAGAACCCCGCCTCCCCTTCTCTCTCTCTCTCTCTCTCTCTCTCTCTCTCTCTCTCTCTCTCTCTCTCTCTCTCTCTCTCTCTCTCCTCTCTCTCTCTCTCTCTCCATTAATGCTTGCTTCCTTGTTCTTTTGAAGGATATCAGTCTTTTTCTCCAGCAACTGTTCCAGGTTTTGTCTTCGTAAACTTATTATTTTAACAAGAAGCAAATAATTTTCCCTCGAAGTTATAGAGTGGGATCTGCATCTTACACTGCTCGAAGTTCCTGACTTACCGAATAGGTATTAGTTAAGTTTTTGATGTTAATATAACAAACATTGACACGATTCTGTCAGCGGTAGATTCCTGACTAATCTGAGGTCAATTTGAGGGGTCTTAAATATTTCGGTTGTGAACAACAATTCTGGATGGCGGTACAGGTGGAAATTCTCTTCTGGGTCGGAGTTCGGTTTGGCTCATTTTGTGATGGAATTTCGTCTATGAGGGAAGTTCTTGGGGGCAGCAATCACTGCGAAGATTCTTTTCTTGTGCATCCTTTGGTAAAACACGCTTTCAGTGGTGCGTGTACTTATAGATAGGGGAAAGCAGTTAATTTGCATAAAATGAGAAATTTTGCTTTTTGTTCAAATGTCACTGGACATAAATGTCATGGGCAGTCATCATCCACTGAGGGTTATTTATACTGGTGCTGACCGAACTAGGTGTTGCTCTTTCTGATCGAGGTAACTCTCTCTCTCTCTCTCTCTCTCTCTCTCTCTCTCTCTCTCTCTCTCTCTCTCTCTCTCTCTCTCTCTTGGTTTTTGTACCTTTTTCATGGACGAGAAGTTATGGCTCGAAAGTTCCATATAATTTTCTCCAATAAAGACTTGTCTTTTTCTATAGAACCATTCTCTCTCTCTCTCTCTCTCTCTCTCTCTCTCTCTCTCTCTCTCTCTCTCTCTCTCTCTCTGTCTGTCTGTCTGTCTGTCTGTCTGTCTGTCTCTCTCTCTCTGTCTGTCTGTCTGTCTGTCTGTCTGTCTCTCTCTCTCTCTCTCTCTCTCTCTCTCTCTCTCTCTCTCTCTCTCTCTGTCTGTCTGTCTCTCTCTCTCTCTCTCTCTCTCTCTCTCTCTCTCTCTCTCTCTCTCTCTGTCTGTCTGTCTGTCTGTCTGTCTGTCTGTCTCTCTCTCTCTCTCTCTCTCTCTCTCTCTCTCTCTCCCAACACAAGCTGCTATTAGACCTCGATTTACTAAGGAGGGCCTCGACGAGGTCACCTTTATTTTCCGAGAGGATGCATTAGTCTAAAGGTCAAATCTCGTGTCACCGGTTTGTACTGAGTTTTGACTTCTTTTTTGTGAATCTTTTTGATACATTTCTCAAGAAGTGAGCTGTTTTACTCGTGCTGAGCGTTAACTCATTCTCATAATTTTATGGAACTGTCAGTGTGTGTGTGTGTGTGTGTGTGTGTAGCCATTTTCTGGAACCTCCAGGTGTGTGGTGGTTTCCCTTGGAGTTCTTTCTCTCTGGCCTTCTTCCGTTGTCATACATTCCGTAGGGGGTTAGTGTTGTCAGTGCACCTCACTCGTTGCACTGTTGGCGTTACTTAAGGATCTTTGCAGCGTCCCTTCGGACCCTAGCTGCAACCCCTTCATTCCTTTTACTGTACCTACTTTCATATTCTCTTTCTTCCATCTTACTGTCCACCCTCTCTTAACAATTGATTCGCAATGCTTCAACTGCTTTGACGTTTTCCTCCTGTTACCGAACCTTTCCGATCCTTTTACTGTCAGTTTCAGTTTCAACGCTGAATGACCTCATAGGTCCCAGAGCTTGATCTTCGGCCTAAATCCTCAAGGAGCTTCCGTCCTTCCTCCCTCTCTCCCTCCCTCCATCTGCCTTTATTTCTGGAGCATTATATATTATTATCAGCCCTCATTTGGTCCCCTGTGTGTGCGTGTGTGTGTTTGTGTTTATCGGTTTTAGTTCATAGTTTTCTAACTTGGCAGAAGTGTGAGTGTGTGGAGAACGTTCACTTTCTGCATTTAGGATTTCTTCAAACACAATTAATGCAAAACATTTTTGTGTGAAGGTGACTTAAGCTTGTACATTTGGGGCAACGCCCCCTTCCCAGGGGGCGATGATTAAAAGTCGTGAGAACAGGAAGGGTCATTTAACATGACCCATCTCAAGAACTAGCAGGCCAGAATTGACCAAACTTGAAAATTTGACATAGGAATGTCAAGTTTAGGTCAAACGCTTAATGCTAATGCAACAATTTGGCTCAGGTGAGCAGAGCGGTCCCTGGCCTCTTGCTCGTCCTTTGGTTTTGTCACCCATGAGAATTTTGGGGTGGAACTGTTGGAGACAAAAAAATGTTAGTGGAATGTTTGGTTATGGGTCTAAGCGTCCATTGGTCATTTTGAAAGGTATGAATTGTAAGTCGCAATGATAACAGATTCCTGTGCTTTGTAAGTCGTTAAAATGACTGGAGTTGGGTTTTTAATAACTTGTCAGAATTGTCACCAAGAAACACTCCCGACTGCACATTCGGGTTCTTTTCCACCTTGTCAGTCGGTTGCAGTTGTCAAAGCTTGCTAGAGGATCAATGCCTTTACGTAAGTATGTTCCACTGGGCCGTGTCTAATCCATCAGTGGAAGCGCATCCTTGTGATTAGGACACTTTGCTAGGTTTCCTTGGCGTGAATACCAAGTACCAATAGTGTACAAGATGGTTTGCAATGCGACAGAGGGAAAGGCTTTCTAGTATTCCATTTTTATTTTAATTCCCACGTTCTTCGTTCTACTAGTCTTCCCTGCTGGAGGCTACGTAATGTAGCCTTTCTAGTTAATCATTGGGGGGTGGGTTCCATTCTCAGCTAGCACTCTGCTGGCCCTCGTTCGAATCTCCGAATAAGAGGAATTTATTTCTGGTGATAGAAATTCATTTCTCGGTATAATGTGGTTCGGATTCCACAATAAGCTGTAGGTCCCGTTGCTAGGTAACCAATTGGTTCTTAGCCACGTAAAGAAAGTTTAATCCTTGGGGCCAGCCCTCTCTAGGAGAGCTGTTAATCAGCTCCTCAGTGGTCTGGTTAAACTAAGGTATACGTAACTTTTTTGTAGCCTTTGTTCCTGCAGCGATCGCCCCATTTTTTATGCATACTAGACTTACTTTCCTTCTTATGTCTCTCCTGGAAGTTTGGCTGCTGGCGTTCGGAGAAAGATTCAATGGTCCAACTTTTGTAACATTGCGCTGTATTGCTGTTTTTGCCCCTCGGCTTCTTTATGAACGCATGGCTGCGCTCTCTCACTCTTGCTCACCTCGGAAGGGAATTATGTATTGTTATGTGGTTGAACACTCTCTTAACACATTTGGAGACAGTAGGATCTCTCTCTCTCTCTCTCTCTCTCTCTCTCTCTCTCTCTCTCTCTCTCTCTCTCTCTCTCTCTCGTCTCGTCTCGTCAGCGTGTATTCCCCCAGTGGGCTTAATGTAAGCGTTGGAGATTACAAATTGTGTATTTTATAGCTGGTCTAATTGGCGTGTGGGGTGCATGCCGTCATCCTCTTGTATCTCTTCTGCTAAGGGTTGCTTGGTTGTTTGGGACCATTTCTTGCTGCCAGGAAGTCCGTTTCCGAGATGCAAGGACAGGTTCTGGTGTCAGTTTGATGGGTTTGTCTTTGCCTTTCCCTGTGCGACGAGAGTTAGTCAGGGCGGGCATTTTAAACCTTAATTGGCACGGAACTAGGCCTAGTCAAGGTCTAGAGTTAGACCTTGGGCCTGGTCGTCTGAAGGTAGCAAGAACCTTGGAGCTTGGTTTCACATCTGCGAAGGGCGTCAACGATGTGTGGAGTTGTGACAGAGGGTCCACAACAGAGAGCTCTCCTGGATAAGGGCAGATAATGAATGAACTTGTAGTGTTTTGCGCTGGGGTTTGGAAGGCCTTCAGATGGTAGCGCTCGAAGCTTCGGCAGCGGCAGATATACTCGTTTGTGCCATAGACCTGAGAGGGGAGTGGAAGGTGAGGGTTGAAAGGGGGGAGAGTTAAATTTAGTGAGTGTTTCAGCCGTCAGATGGGTAGGGGAGGAAGGTGAGGAGGAGGAGGAGGAGGAGGGGATGAAAGGGAAAAGGCGTGAGGATTCAGTAGGTGTTGACTGCTTGTTTTCTGTAGCCTTCTTTGGCAGTGGAGGGCGAAGAGCTTCGTCTGTATCATAACCGGTAGGAGGAGGAGGAGGAGGCGGTTGGGGGGTGGTGGGTTCTTTCCAAGACGAGTCATGGTGCTTATGAAAGCTCCAAGATCTTCTGTAGACACTTCCAATCCTCAAGGAATAATCCAGTAAGCAGCAGCAGAAGGCGAGTGTTGAAGCCGTGAACTGTCACAACAGCTGTAGGCCTAAGCTGAGGGTCAGACGAGGTGGAATGCAGCTGATGCTGTTTCACATCGAATGTGCAGAGAGTGAATGCAGAAGTCAGCAGGGAAGCGACATTCTAGTAGAACTTCCCAGATATTTCATCGGTAGGCCTATGTCCAAACACACTGCAAAACTTTTTCCAAAACTGCACATTTGAAAGGTCTTTTGTGTCAGTGAAGCACAGCTGAGAGGAAGGAAGGAAGAAAGACATCGCTCGAGGGATCTGCCCACTTCCACAGAATGTATAAAAAATCAGTTAAGGAATTCCAAGAAATACGGCTGTCTTGTATTTGACCAGTTCTTTCGGTAGTTTAGTTTTCTGCCAAAGAAAACTATTGTGCCGGCTTTGTCTGTCCGTCCGCACTTTATTCTGTCCGCACTTTTCTCTGCCCGCCCGCAGATCTTAAAAACTACTGAGGCTAGAGGGCTGCAAATTGGTATGTTGATCATCCACCCTCCAGTCATCCAACATACCAAATTGCAGCCCTCTAGCCTCAGTAGTTTTTTTTTTTTTTATTCAAGGTTAAAGTTAGCCATGATCGTGCGTCTGGCAACGCTATGGGACAGGCCACCACCGGCCGTGGTTAAAGTTTCATGGGCCGCGGCTCATACAACATTATACCGAGACCACCGAAAGGTAAATTTATTTTCGGTAGCGTTGATTATACGCTGTAGAGGCTGTACAGAAAACTCGATTGCGCCGAAAAAAACTTTGGCGCATTTTTTACTCGTTTTCTTTTACTTTTAAAAGTGTGTCTAGTAGTACTGGGCCACGAACTTCATTTCTCAATGTGGACCAGTATTTGGTGGAGACCTGAAAGCCTCGATATTGAAAGCGCTGGGCTGAGAAGCTTAGTTTTTTTCTGGTGTCAGAAACCTCATTGACGCAATGATTTAATGCTTGGACATTGTACAATACCCTTCCCCGGCCTCCGCCCCATCCCCGCCTCCATCCGTGCTTATTGGCCACATTCGTTTCTTTTACAGTATAAATGACATGCAGTTACGATTGCCTGTGAACTGTTCTCTGTTCATTCAGATGTTTGGTTTAGGGCAATTTTATCATAACAATTCTCTCCTTGTGCTTCTTGACCTCTGTTCTTGTTTTCCATAGCTGCATCTTTTCTTCAGTCTTGCTGTCCATCCCCTCTCTCTCTCTCTCTCTCTCTCTCTCTCTCTCTCTCTCTCTCTCTCTCTCTCTCTCTCTCTGGTTTTCTCCTAATTCCATATTTAGGCCCTTGCATTTCATCTCCTCTATATTCGGGTTATCTTTATCTTGCTATCTGTTCAGTCAGAAGAGCTTGATGGTCGAAAGAGCCTCAGTTTCACAAATCAAACAACTGTCTCCACTGTGTTCTCTCTCTCTCTCTCTCTCTCTCTCTCTCTCTCTCTCTCTCTCTCTCTCTCTCTCTCTCTCTCTCTCTTTGCCAAGTGGACACAATATATTTTGGAAGCTTGCTTAACAAGCCATTGCTATTTTGGTTTGTTTCTTATGATGAAGGGGCTTATGAATAATAATAATAATGATAATAATAATAACAGTAATAATAATAATAATAATAATAATAATAATAATAATAATAATAATAATAATAATAATAATAATATTAATAATAATAATAATAATAATGGAATTCCATATGAATGGGGTTCATCTCCTGAATAATGTTCAGTACAGTACACTGAATAATAATAATAATAATAATAATAATAATAATAATAATAATAATAATAATAATAATAATAAGGAAGGTGTTCTAACAAAGATTTTCCTATTTCAGGTGAAGAGCACCTCCGAAAAAGACAGTCAGCAGGTACTGTAGGTGTGCACTGACATGGAGCAAAGGCAGTCAAGACTCTGGGGACTGGTGGATGGATGAATTCTTGACTAGCAGGAAATGCAGACAGACAGCTGGAGGAGTAACCGACAGAAGACGACGACCTCGGGAAGAATAATTCCTTCAGGCTCTGAAGTCAAGGTGAGAATGGTTGCTTATATTCTGCACTCGATTATTTTGGCGTCGCAATTCCCTTGGTGAGAGTTTCATGACTTTATCGTTACAGGGTTTTTGCATATAAGAACATTGGTGCCTCATCTCTTAGTGTAGTTCCAAATGGCACACATTTTGTGTGGTGAGGGAAATGATTCACTAATAGGGAAACCAAATCCAAAGATCTCTTGGAAATAGTGTTTACCAGAAATCGCTGGTTATGGTTAAGTATATAATATATGTTAGTGTCTATTTTGATTGATTACGTTGCAATTTTTTGATCAGCTGTAAGACGAACATCAGCCGGAGAATCCAGAAAAGAGTGTGGGCATGGCTTAGAGTAACTGTGGATGTGCTCACTCATTAGACAGACGTTTCAATAAGTTTTTCAATAAATTTTTCTGTCACTTACAGTTGTCAGAAAAATCCCTAGAGAAAATCGAAGAGGGCTAAAGGCCAAGCCTCCCTGCCTGCCTGTCTCCGGCATGTCTGGAGGGGAACAGGAGGCCTGTTCCCCTTTCATTCAGAGGGAAGAGGAAGAAGCAGCAGCAGCAGCAGCTTGCTTGCCTGAAGTTGGGATTGAAGATCTTATGAGTACTTAATACTTTGTTCCATTATGAAATTTACTGCCATTTGATTGTACATCACTCACAATCCAAGCGCATTGTGTTTGCATTTACCGTTTATTACTGTTTGGAAGGTTTGTGTTTGGCGAGAGAGAGAAAGAAGTCATTATATTTTCAGTTTTTAGATAGGATTGTTTCCCGTCAAGACCCTTGGAAAGGAGGGCGACTGTGCCTTCCTTCCCTCGAGACAAGAAGTTTGCCGAAAGCAACGTGCGTGTCCCTCTTATCATATCTCATTGGTTTCCTAATTACTTTTCTGAAATGTCTGGTTGTGTTTGAAATTCCACAATCCAGTCTCATTGTGTGTTATGTTTCGCTCTTGTTTATTTGTATGTCTGTTGTTCTCATTCTTAAATTTTTTTTTTTAAGGTAATGAAGCCTTCAGTTACTTTCGTTCACAATATCGTAGAAGGCTTCTTGGAAAAGGTTCCCGGGGCACTCAGTGAGGAAATTTGCTCCAAGTAAGTGTTCCTGAGGCTGTTTTTTTTATAGTTTCTTTATTTTAAGAAATATTATTCATCTGCTTTGGGAAAGATAGGTGGGAATTTTGTAGGGATTGTAAGACACTTTCCTCACATTGTCGGACCCTGTAGTCCAGTGGTCGTCACTCCCGGCGGTACATCTTGCAAGCAGTACTACACAAGAGAGACTATAAATAGGACTATAAATATGAGTGGAATTTATGTTGCCATTGTAAGCAGGTTGGCGTCGTTG
>JANJGK010007447.1:10000-30000 GCA_039081455.1 Macrobrachium rosenbergii | reverse complement strand
ATATATATATATATATATACATATACATATATAACATATATATATACACACACACACACACCACATCACGGTGGCTGATAAACAGAGAGAGCAGAGAGGCGAGTTAGCATTTTGCAATATGCCGTGAAACACGTCGCGTAGTAGATCCTGTAATTATCAAAAAAGTGAGGAGGACGATTTTCTTCATGAATACGACTTCGATAGAAATGTTACACTTATCCTAAAAAACGATTAATAGACACACTTGAAAAATCCTACCCTTTTTTATACAGAAAATCCTCTTCTGAGGAATTACCATCCTCATCTCGGCACCCTGAAGAAAAAACGCAACCACCGAATGGTAGAATAGAGTTGAGAACTCATAAAACAAGATAGTTACCCCTCTTCATCCTGGCACTCAGAGGGGAGGAAACACTTGCATGATTCTCATGTTCCTGTGTGTTCCTCTATACATATATATATATGTTACTATAACTATGTACATAAGCGTGTATATGTTTCTAAGTACATAACAAGCTAACACAGACATGTGTAGCATATATGTTTTTTGTATATGCAGAGAGAGAGAGAGAGAGAGAGAGAGAGAGAGAGAGAGAGAGAGAGAGAGAGAGAGAGAGAGAGAGAGTGTTTCTATTATTAGGCAAAAATATTCTTGAAACTGCTTCTATTACATTACGTAGCTATATATATATATATTATATATATATATATATATATATATATATATATATATATAGATATATATATAGATATATATATATATATATATATATATATAGATATATAGTATAATATATATATATATATATATTATATATATATATATATATATATATATATATATATATATATATATATATATATATATATATATATATATATATATATAGAGAGAGAGAGAGAGAGAGAGAGAGAGAGAGAGAGAGAGAGAGAGAGAGAGAGAGAGAGAGAGATTCTTCTAATAACCGTTTTTAACATCAGAAAATTATATTCTTGAAACAGCTGCTTCTGATGCGTTACGTAGCTTCATCAAGAGAGAGAGAGAGAGAGAGAGAGAGAGAGAGAGAGAGAGAGAGAGAGAGAGAGAGAGAGAGAGAGAGAGAGAGAGATTCTTCTAATAACCGTTTTTTAACATCAGAAAATTATATTCTTGAAACAGCTGCTTCTGATGCGTACGTAGCTTCATCAAGAGAGAGAGAGAGAGAGAGAGAGAGAGAGAGAGAGAGAGAGAGAGAGAGAGAGAGAGAGAGAAAGTATTTCCTAGAGGCGAAGCGAATCATGATCAATTATTCAGAGACAAAATGACGGTTACCAGGCCAACAAAAGGGAAGAGACATCTCGCTACCATGTTGCTCTCTTTCTCGCAATGAATGGTTCCTGGTATATTGCAAAGCACAAGCCCCCACCCCCTCCCCCCTCCACAAAAAAAGGATATTCCGAAGTGGTAGGGGAGGGGAGGGGGTTGGGGGGGTTTAGATTCTAATCACCCCGAAGGTGGCTGGTCGTTCTGACAAATGCTTGAGGTGTCCCTGTTCAGTGCGCAAATGTTTTTAAAGGCGAGCGCATGTATTCAGATCCAGGTAAAGGAAGGCGCCTTATCTTTGATGTGATTGACACACACACACACACACATACACACACACACAGAAGCAGTACTTGGGCGACGAATGCTAGTAGTAAATGCACTGACTTGATCATTTTTTGAGAAACATTCGCAAGTCTTCCGATATGAAATTCCGGTTCTATTTCATTCTTAAACGAAATTGTATTTGCGTACTTTTATATGTTGTCTGCTTAATAATATTTT
This sequence comes from Macrobrachium rosenbergii, assembly GCA_039081455.1. Classification (NCBI taxonomy): domain Eukaryota; kingdom Metazoa; phylum Arthropoda; class Malacostraca; order Decapoda; family Palaemonidae; genus Macrobrachium; species Macrobrachium rosenbergii. The sequence continues at coordinate 28,193 of JANJGK010007447.1, read as the reverse complement.
TTTTTCTAGTGAGGATTCATGTTAGTGATTTCATGCCCACTATTAGAACTCTTTTCATCATACTTTTGATCGTTCTACACAGATTCCTCATGCGGTGCACTGCAAGCATTTCTGAAGGTTCTTTGCAGCGTCCCTTCGGCCCCTGGCTGCGACCCATTTTCATTCCTTTTACTGTACCTCCGTTTATACTCTCTCCCATTCATTTTCCACCCTCTCCTTACAATTGTCACATAGTGCAACTGCGAGGTTTTTCTCCTGTTACACTTTTCAAACCTTTCTACTCTCAATTTCCCATTCTGAATGACCCCATGGGTCCCAGTGCTTGGCCTAAATTTTATATTCCAGTCCAGTCCAATTCACAAGCGATAAAACTGACACTTCTCGTATAAAACTATTGAGTCAAAGACTGACAAAAAAAAAAAAGGGAACAAAGGATAGTTTTCAAAGGAAAATGACATCAAGTGACCTTGAAAAAACATCACTGAAACACTGATAAAAACGAAGCTATTGTTGTTAAGAAGGAAAATGTTTTACTACACTCAGTCACAGTACTGCAAAAACTCTCCTCTCACTAAACCAGTCGTTTCCTGACTCCACTGCCAAAAAAAAAAAGGGAAGAATCTTCTGAACCATCCGAGAGAAATAAACCAAATCCATGAATATAAACGTTACTTCATATGGTTCAACAGACTCTGGATATGTGCAAAAATCCGTTTCTCATTTCAGTAGCAAAAAACCGTTATCGCAACTCTTCAAAGGCAATAAATGCCATTTATTAATACACGTCAACATGTCATCATGTTCCCCTTAACATTAGATATTACATAATTCCGTAGGTCGTCTGGTTATTGATCAAAATACATCTGAAATTTCCTCTCACCTGTAATTCATACTGCCTTTTCATTCGGCCTGATAGGTTAAGATAAAATCATTGAAAAGTAATTATAACAGAAATGCTTGATATGTAAAGACGTTATACATTGTTTTTGTAAATAGATGGCTGGCTATTTAGAAGCACACGTTACTCTAGTTTCTTCATGATGAAATTCTAAGTCACTTTTAGTTTTCTGTGAGAGAAAACTATTGTGCCGACTTTGTCTGTCCATCCGCATTTTTTTCTGACAGCAAGTTTCCTGTCCGCCCTCGGATGCTAAAAACTACAGAGGCTAGAGGGCTGCAAATTGGTATGTTGATCATCCACCCTCCAATCATCAAACATACCAAATTGCAGCCCTCTAGCCTCAGTAGTTTTGATTTTATTTAAGGTTAAAGTTAGCTATATTCGTGCTTCTGGCCGTGGTTAAAGTTTCATGGGCCGCGGCTCATACCGCATTATACCGAGACCACCGAAAGATAGATCTATTTTCGGTGGCCTTGGTTGTACGCTGCACAGAAAACTCGACTGAGCCGAAGAAACTTCGGAGCATTTTTTACTTGTTCACAGTCATCCAGACTTATCAAAATGTAAATACGAAAATAAGTGATTAACACTTGAATAATTTACTTGGAAATACTACCTATAGATCAAGATTTTTACAGCGTCTTTTTGCATAAGCATCATTTATAATTCCTTTCCAAATGAATATTAAATGAATAGTGAATAATTTGCATAAAACATGAAAGAAGAAAATGACACTGATGTTCATATATATATATATATATATATATATATATATATATATTGTATATTACATATATATATACATACATTTACAAATATATATATTTATATAAATAATTATATATTTATATATGTACATATGTAAATATATATATATATATATATATATATATATATATATATATATATATATATATATATATATATATATATATACATACATACATATATATACATATAATGCATATATATACATATAATATACATACACATATATACAAATACATACACAAAATATCTCTAAAACTATATTAACCAGTTTTATGTGTCGTGTTACATACTTATACAGCGAGAAGTAGGAGGAAAGCTAGTCTACTTTATCGATCTAAGTATTTAACACACTACAGACACACTACTCTACATAATGAAGCAGTTCACACAAACACACACACACACACACACACACACAGGGCTTTTGTGAAAGAGTAGTATATAAAGACAGTGTCATGCAATGCAAGATTACGGTTACGGAGAAAAACTTCCCCACGTGACGGGGGAACACAAGGCCTGGGCTGGTTGCCAGAGGAATATATATTAAAACGATGTATTAGAAGATATTATGATTTAGGGGGTCAGGTTGTGACGTGCCGTGACGTGACGTGACGTGACGTGTTACAGAGAGAAAGGGGGCAAGTTTTCGTTAGAGGTTCCACGGGGTCAAAGTCCCTGTTTGTGACTCTATAATATAATTCTATGTTAGGATTGTAATATGATTCTATGCTATGACTCGGCGATATGACTCTGCAAGATCCTTGCGACTTCTTAAATATTCTGATATATATATATATATATATATATATATATATATATATATATATATATATATATATATATATATATATATATTAGGTTTCCTCCAGTACATCTAATAAGAGGAAATACATATTTTTCTTTTTTATTTCCACTTTTTTTTTTATTTCTTCAAGTCTTAACGGTTTTTATTAGGCGGATTCAATATACATATTTTATATTTATGTAATTCACGAGAGAATTTTTTTCGTACTTTTTCAAATCTTGATATATTTTATGAATAATATAAATAAATAATATACTGTATGTATATGTATGCATATATATATATATATATATATATATATATATATATATATATATATATATTCTTTATTTGTAATCACACTCACCAGTAGAGTGGTCAATTTCTCAATTCAATTTTTTTTCTTTTTATAAATTATGATATTTTAACATCATGAAATTTTCACATCAATTTACTAAAACTGTTTGCTGGGTAATTATAATAATCATAATAATAATAATTATAATAATAATAATTATCAAGCTGGGATTAAGTGACTACACTTCTGTAATTTAAAAAATAATTAAAAGTTTATGGTAAACAAAATTCATGTGATAAACTTTCGACGCTGTGTAATAAACTTTCTTTCGACGCTATGTGATAAACTTTCGACGCCTTATGATAAACTTACGAAGTTGTGTGATAAACTTTCGACGTCTTTTAATAAACTTTCAACGCGTGTGATGATCTTTCGATACCACGTGATAAACTTTCAACGTTACGTGATAAAGTTTCGACTACATGTGATAAACTTTCGACGCCAAGTGATAAACTTGCAACTCCTTATAAAAAAATCTCTGCGTCGTGTGACAAACTTTCGACGCCGTGTGATAAACTTTCAACGCCACCTGGTCTACTTTCGACGTCTTGGCAAACTTGCAACGACTTATCAAAAACTCTCTGCGTCGCGTTATAAACTTTCGACGCCACGTGATAAACATTCAACGCCACGTGGTCAACTTTCGACGTCTTGACAAACTTGCAACGCCTTATCAAAAACTCTCTGCGTCGTGTGATAAACTTTCGACGCCACGTGATGAACTTTCGACTACATGTGATAAACTTTCAATGCCATGTGATAAACTTTAGACATCGTGTGATTAACTTTTGACGTCATGTAATACATGTTCGACACCTTTAAATAAACTTTCGACGCCACGTGATAAACTTTCGAAAACTTTTCATGTCTTATAATAAACTGTCAACGCCAAATGATAAACTTTCTTTCGACTCCATGTGATGAACTTTCTTTCAACGCCATGTGATAAACTTTCTCTCGGCACCACGTGAAAAATGTTCTTTCGACGCTGTGTGATAAACTTTCTCTCAACGCCCCGTGATAAACTCTCTCTCGACGCCACGTGATAAACTTTCTCTCAACGCCACGTGATAATCTTTCTCTCAACGCCCCATGATAAACTTTCAACGCCACGTCATAAACTTTCTCTCAACGCCCCGTGATAAACTTTCTCTCAACGCCACGTCATAAACTTTCTTCCGACGCCATGTGATAAACTTCATCTCAACGCCACACGATAAACTTTCTTCCGACGCCGTGTGATAAACCTTCGACGTCATCCGGGAACAGCTGCGCACAAAGATGCGCAAAAACACGCCCCGGTAAGGAGAACAAGTACTGCATGAAAGTTTGCCCTGACACCAATAGAAACATGTTAATAATAATAATAATAATAATAATAATAATAATAATAAATATCTGACAGTGTGGGGGAGATTAAAGAATGTGTAGATCATGTTGATATATAAAAAATTGTATAGATCATGTTTGATATATAAAAAACAGACATAAATAAATAAGTAAATAAATAGGTAGATTCATGATGGAACCATTAATAGATTATCATTATGAATTAAAGAGTAAAGATTTAAAACAATAATAATAATAATAATAATAATAATAATAATAATAATAATAATAATAATAATAATAATAATAATAATGATGGGAGAGCGAAACTGGCAAACGATCGTAACCTGGAAGACTTGTCCCGAGCAGAGGCCTTTTTGAATTTCCTGGTGGAGGAGGGCTCAAGGCTGATGGTGATAGCCCGGTCCTGCGGCTCCTCACACCTGCTGGGGAAGACAGGAAGCCAAGGCAGTGAAAGTAAGGAGAAGCTGAAGGTCATGGTGAAAGGAGTGGGAGGGTGGGGGGGGGGGAAGGGGGGGGTGGAGTTGGAGGGGAGGGGGGGGGGAATTTTAGGCACAAAAATAAAAATAAAACGGGAGAATCATTTTTAATTAGGATCTATGAGAATACTCAGTGAGGTGCAGTGGAGAGAGAGAGAGAGAGAGAGAGAGAGAGAGAGAGAGAGAGAGAACTGAAATATAAGTGAATTTTGTTTTTGATGAACAGAAAACAAAATAGAACTCTTAATTAGGAAGTATATTGATGGAGAGAGAGAGAGAGAGAGAGAGAGAGGGGGGGTGACTGAAATATAAGTGAATTTTGTTTTTGATGAACACAAAACAAAATAGAACTCTTCCTTAGAAAGTACACTGAGAGAGAGAGAGAGAGAGAGACAGAGAGAGAGAGAGAGAGAGAGAGAGAGAGAGAGAAAAGCACAGATGACTGCAACACAAACAAATATTTTAGAAGAATATAACACAACCAGAATTCTTCCTTGGACATCGTAACAAAAAACAAGTGCAAATTAGTTTTAAAACTCAAGACTACATAGAATCAGGTGCAGAATAAAATTTAATAAAACAATTCAGGGAAATGAACTAAAATACTTAAAACTAAAAACAGACCGAAATGTAAACAAATTATTGTAAGAGTGGAGAAAGTAATGAAAAAAAGAAGAAGAAGAAAAGGATGATTAAATGCGTAACACAACATGAAATGCCACTGCATAGCTTAAATAATAACTTAATTTAAGAAATACCTAAATTAACGGAGTAAATTAAAAAATAATTAAAAATTTTTAAAAAAGGTGACTGAATCGATTAAAAATAACTAAAAAATAATAACAGCAAAAGCTAAAAAAGGAATTTGTAGTGTTACCTTCAATATCAAACTCAATAAAGTGACCGACTTGATTGAAATAAACTCAAAATAATGACAACGAAAACTAAAAAAGGAATTTGTAGTGTTACCTTCAATATCAAACTCAATAAAGTGACCGACTTGATTGAAATAAACTCAAAATAATAACAACAAAAACTAAAAAAGGAACCTGTAGTATTATTTTCAATATCAAACTCAACGAGTTGACACACTCGATTTAAAAAAAAAACTAAAAAATAACAGCAAAAACTGAAAAAGAAGGATGAAGTTAAAAGCAACTTAAAAAGTATCCACGAATTTTCATTCATGAAAAATAAAAAAACACGCTAAGAGTGATTAAACTCAGACCATAAAAGCAAAGGAAAGCAAAGCAAAGGAGAAATTTCAGGAGAGGAAGAGAGACGTTTAGAGGGTAATGGATCAAATCACAAAAGCACTCGACCAGAATTATCGACCAAACTTTCGACGAAAATGGATAAAAGCCGAAGGAAGTTGTTCCTGGGATTTGGGGAATGCGAATGTGGTTAGTCGCATGAGGAACGGATGATGCGGAAAAGATCTCTGGCTGGTCGCCTGGGAAGGGAAAGATGAGAGGCTGGTGACATGGAATGACAAAGATGAAGTTGCTTGCAAGAGAAGGGAAAGATGAGAGGCTGGTGACATGGAATGACAAAGATGAAGTTGCTTGCAAGAGAAGGGAAAGATGAGAGGCTGGTGACATGGAATTACAAAGATGAAGTTGCTTGCAAGTGAAGGGAAAGATGAGAGGCAGGTGACATGGAATGACAAAGATGAAGTTGCTTGCAAGAGAAGGGAAAGATGAGAGGCTGGTGACATGGAATGACAAAGATGAAGTTGCTTGCAAGAGAAGGGAAAGATGAGAGGCTGGTGACATGGAATGACAAAGATGGAGTTGCTTGCAAGAGAAGGGAAAGATGAGAGGCTGGTGACATGGAATTACAAAGATGAAGTTGCTTGCAAGAGAAGGGAAAGATGAGAGGCTGGTGACATGGAATGACAAAGATGAAGTTGCTTGCAAGAGAAGGGAAAGATGAGAGGCAGGTGACATGGAATGACAAAGATGAAGTTGCTTGCAAGAGAAGGGAAAGATGAGAGGCTGGTGACATGGAATGACAAAGATGAAGTTGCTTGCAAGAGAAGGGAAAGATGAGAGGCTGGTGACATGGAATGGCAAAGATGAAGTTGCTTGCAAGTGAAGGGAAAGATGAGAGGCTGGTGACATGGAATGACAAAGATGAAGTTGCTTGCAAGTGAAGGGAAAGATGAGAGGCTGGTGACATGGAATGACAAAGATGAAGTTGCTTGCAAGAGAAGGGAAAGATGAGAGGCTGGTGACATGGAATTACAAAGATGAAGTTGCTTGCAAGAGAAGGGAAAGATGAGAGGCTGGTGACATGGAATGACAAAGATGAAGTTGCTTGCAAGTGAAGGGAAAGATGAGAGGCTGGTGACATGGAATGACAAAGATGAGAAGTTGCTTGCAAGAGAAGGGAAAGATGAGAGGCTGGTGACATGGAATGACAAAGATGAAGTTGCTTGCAAGAGAAGGGAAAGATGAGAGGCTGGTGACATGGAATGACAAAGATGAAGTTGCTTGCAAGAGAAGGGAAAGATGAGAGGCTGGTGACATGGAATGACAAAGATGAAGTTGCTTGCAAGTGAAGGGAAAGATGAGAGGCTGGTGACATGGAATTACAAAGATGAAGTTGCTTGCAAGTGAAGGGAAAGATGAGAGGCTGGTGACATGGAATGACAAAGATGAAGTTGCTTGCAAGAGAAGGAAAAGATGAGAGGCTGGCGACATGGAATGATAAAGAAGAAGTTGCTTGCAAGAGAAGGGAAAGATGAGAGGCTGGTGACATGGAATGACAAAGATGAAGTTGCTTGCAAGAGAAGGGAAAGATGAGAGGCTGGTGACATGGAATGACAAAGATGAAGTTGCTTGCAAGAGAAGGGAAAGATGAGAGGCTGGTGACATGGAATGACAAAGATGAAGTTGCTTGCAAGTGAAGGGAAAGATGAGAGGCTGGTGACATGGAATGACAAAGATGAAGTTGCTTGCAAGAGAAGGGAAAGATGAGAGGCTGGCGACATGGAATGATAAAGAAGAAGTTGCTTGCAAGAGAAGGGAAAGATGAGAGGCTGGTGACATGGAATGACAAAGATGAAGTTGCTTGCAAGAGAAGGGAAAGATGAGAGGCTGGTGACATGGAATGAAAAAGATGAAGTTGCTTGCAAGAGAAGGGAAAGATGAGAGGCTGGTGACATGGAATGACAAAGATGAAGTTGCTTGCAAGAGAAGGGAAAGATGAGAGGCTGGTGACATGGAATGACAAAGATGAAGTTGCTTGCAAGAGAAGGGAAAGATGAGAGGCTGGCGACATGGAATGATAAAGAAGAAGTTGCTTGCAAGAGAAGGGAAAGATGAGAGGCTGGTGACATGGAATGACAAAGATGAAGTTGCTTGCAAGAGAAGGGAAAGATGAGAGGCTGGTGACATGGAATGATAAAGATGAAGTTGCCTGCAAGAGAAGGGAAAGATGAGAGGTTTGTGACATGGAATGATAAAGATGAAGTTGCTTGCAAGTGAAGGGAAAGATGAGAGGCTGGTGACATGGAATGACAAAGATGAAGTTGCTTGCAAGAGAAAGGAAAGATGAGAGGCTGGTGACATGGTGAGGTTACTTGCATAAGGGAAAGACGAGCCTGGTCCAATGAAACGGTGGAAAAATGGGGCTGGTCTAAATGACACCCCAAATATCAGAATGTCACAAGAGGTTGGAAAGGTGAGCCCGATCTCATGATGTAAGATCTGACTAGTTGCGTGAAAAGGAAAGATGAAACTCCCCATAAGAGGCAGGAAAGATGAGACTGGTTGCATGGGGATGACAAAGATGATGTTGCTTGCGTGATAAAGGAAAGATGAGACTGGCCACACGAGACAGGAAAGATGAGGTTGGGGACACGGAATGACAAAGATTAGGTCGACTGCCTGAGGAGGTAAAGATGAGGGTGGTCGCAAAAGATGGGAAAGATGATTCTGGTCGCGGGAAAAAAGGAGAGAGAGAATCTTCGAAAAAGTTGAGAGAGATGGAGAACAAATAACAATATAAATGTATAAATAAACTTGTGATTAAAATGCGATAGCATGATACATTGACATAAATAAAATCCAACAAGAATAAAGGGCAGGAAAGAATTTTGATAAAAAAACAGGTTAGGAAGAATAAAAAAATTATCTAGAAACAGGCAAAAGGACAAAAGATTAGTATGAAATAACATAAAAGAAGAGAACGAGGAAAACAACATGAATTAAAGCTGAAAGATAAAAAAGGAAAGCGTAATGAACAGGAACATATCAGGAAAAATAGGAAAAATAAAAAAAAATATATAATTATTACTATTGGCAAAAATTACACGAAGGAGGCAATGCTTTTGATAGAAAGGTAAGACGAAAAATAAAAGGACAAACTCTCTTACGTATTTAGCAAAGAATCATAAACTGGTGACTAATAATAATAATAATAATAATAATTGGAAGAAGGAAAAAATATTGATTGGGTTACATTATTCTGGCGTTACAAAACGAGGATCACTGACGCTGGGGGAAAAATAAAACACATGGAGAAATTTTTGCTGTTAAATTCAACTAGGCTTTGGGCCAGCACGGGCTCTTGCTCGTAAGAGTTGCCTGAAAGAGCAGCATGGTAGTTTTTGGCAGACTTATGAGGGACATAAATATATGGAAAAACAATTTGTTTACTTGAAAAAGAATAAGGAACGAAGAGAGAATAACTGCCTGATGAAAGATGGACGTAGACGAGATTCGAAGGATTAAAAACAGTACGAAGGAAAGGGGAAAAGCGTAAACAGTGATAATGCAAGGAATGACAATAGGAGAATGGAAGAAGAGAAAAATGAATAGAAGAATAACATCACGAAGAGGCAATACAGTGACACGGAACAAGAGATTAACACATGTAACAGAGAGACATGGAGGTATAAAAACGAAAACAGAAAAAAAGAAGGAATGGAAGGAGGACTTACAAACAACAGAAGGACAAAGAGAAAGAGGAAGAAATATATATATATATATAAGAGGAAAATAAAGGCTGATGTAAAAGGCACAATAATAAATAGAAGCAGGCATTAAGAGAGAAAAGGGACAGAAGCGCCAACTCAGATCAACAGAGGCAAGGGAAAAATAGATGGCAAAAAAAAAGTGTGAAGAAGAAGAAGAAGAAGAAGAAGAAGAAGAAGAAGAAGAAGAAGAGGAAGAAGAAGAAGAAGAATAAGAAGAAGAAGAAGAAATGACAAAAAGGAGCACAGAAATGCCACACATATGACTGAGGACGCTAAAGCAATAAAAAAAAAGGACAATTGCAATCACAAGTATGAAAAGGGTTACAAATAACACTAAAAATTACAATAACGAAGGAAAGGTAAAGAAAAAAAATGAGTAGAATAGGCAAGAGAAGTAAAACAGAAGAGAAGAGAAATATAAAGAGCCTGAAAGACAGCCGCGAAAGAAAGAATATAGAACGAAAGGAGAAGCGCTAAAGATTAGAAGAACGAAAGGACGGAAGGACATGGGAAAAAGGTATAAAAAAAGAGATAAAGATAGGAAATACCGACAGGAGGAAAGATGGAGAGTCACACAAAATGAGGAAGGGATAATTACGGACAAATTTAACACACACAGACAATAACAATAACACACAAATGAAGGTAAAGAGAGAGATGAAAGGAAAGGCAGACAACGAACGAGGAATAACAACAGGGAAAAGATAAAAATGGAAAAAGGGGTAAAGAAGGAGAATTGGAAACTCAAACAAAAAGGGAGAAAGGGTGATTGGGAGATGAATGACTGGGAATAGATGTGAAAGGAGGGAATGGGGAATGAAGGATAAGAATAAATGTAAAGAAAACGGAAAAGTGGACTGATGAGAATATACACATATGTATATTTTATATATATATATATATATATATATATATATATATATATATATATATATATATATATATATATATATATATATATATATATATAGAGAGAGAGAGAGAGAGAGAGAGAGAGAGAGAGAGAGAGAGAGAGAGAGAGAGAGAGAGAGAAACCTGCAATCTATCAGAAGAAAATTGTGCCAAAACATAGGAGTTAATAAAGAGAGTGACTATGAAAATAAACGAATAAATAAATAAACAAATAAGGGAAATCTACTTAAAATAAAATGAAGGCTTATGTATAAAAATACAAATAAAATACAGTAAAATAAAAAAAAGAGGAAACACATGGTAACAACTGACTCGAGAAGAAGAAGAAGAAGAAGAAGAAGAAGAAGAAGAAGAAGAAGAAGAAGAAGAAGAGGAAGGGGAGGAGGAGGAGGAGGGAAAAGAGGAACTAGAAGAGAAAAGAGGATTGGGGTTTCATAAACAAAGGCCTACTCTGCAAGATTAGGAAAACATGGATACACATCATCATTTATTAGGAAAAAAAAATTCTTGAGCAAGCACACATGAAAGGCAGAGGGAATTGGAGAGGAGGGAGGGGGGAAATGGGGAGGGAGAAGGGAGGGAAAGACGCGGTGGGGGGTGGGGGAGAGAATAATGAACCTGATGCACATACAGGAAAGTAAAGAATAAAAAAAAAAGAGTAAGTACTGAGGAAAGAACAGTAGGTAAGTAAGTACTGTTTTCTAGAGTACCGAGAACAACAATCATGATAATAATAATATCTCACAGTGAGAGATAAGAAGAAGAAGAAGAAGAACAAGAGCAGCAGTGCAGTGTGTGCTTTTTCAAAACAGTACAATAATATCTTTAAAAAGAGAGAGAGAGAGAGAGAGCTAGAGAGAAAGAGAGACTAGATAAATAAATAACTTTTTAGTTTATATACACAGGATGCTCATCTGTTGTCAATTTTGTATGCACGAATATATTTTAAAAAACAGCTAAGTGATGACGGGGAAGGGGCTAATGGGTTAATCTGTCTACATTCAAAGAGGAACGCCTTGGCGTGACCAGGAATTTGGTGTGTGAGTAAGCTTTTCGTGTAAGTAAGCTTTCTGGGTAAGCCACACCAAATCCCAGTGGCCACGAGACAAGGTGAAGCTAATAGGAATAATAAAAAAAAGTGGAAGGAGAGAGAGAGAAAAACATCCATGCTTGCAAAAATGCGTAAGAAAATGACATATCAAAATGTAGGAATTGTGGTCAAAATCGAATCTACTACATTACCACCTAGTATCTGTCTTTGGGCATGTTTTTAACAGTATATGTAGTGAAAGTACATAAAAAATAGGAGAGAGCGATTAATATAATCTTTTTCATGACATTTTTTACTTGCGTTTTTAAGAAATAGTGTACGGGAAATGTAAAAAATTTGTGAAAGTAATGAATCTGCATGTAATGGGAGTTAGCAATTCTGTGGTGCATTTAGCTAAGCTAATCATGTCGAAACCTTCTGTATTTTTTAAGTTACAGGGTAATACAAGAAAAATTAGTTTGTAATGTATATGTATGTCTTGTATATATACACATATATACTAAATAAACATACACACAATATATAAAATGTATAAAATAAGACACTGACATTCTTTCTTAATACCAGTTACAGATCAAATCAAATTTCTGTATTGCATCAACTGAACCTGTAAGTACCATCTATCAAACTGAGTGAGGAAAAATAGGGAATGAATGATATTCCTTTCGTAGGCCTAAATTCGTGGGCCAATATGTTTCAAGGAGTAAGGCGAATTCCCACAGTAAGATTATTTAACGTAGAAGCGTAGGACTTCCTTTCAGATTCCTAATTTGAAATCCCTCCGCATGAGTCTAAGGCTTTTCCAAATCCTACTAATGACGTAATGATCCTGACTGAAACTGTAGTATGTGCCTGGCAATTTTTTTTATAAAATAGATAAGGGAACTTAGCTCCCCCAAAAATCGTACGGGGGAAAAGATGGGAAAATTTTACAGTCGAGACGAAAACATTCCTCCATCTATGTACTCGATAGTAAAACATATATATATATATATATATATATATATATATATATATATATATATACACACATATACATACACACTGATAAGACTAGAGGCACAGAAGTACTCTGTTGCAGAACAGACCTGGGCTTCGGAAGCAAGACTGTTATTTATTCCTACAGAACATACGGACATTTTCTGAATTACATGACGGAATTACGGTGGCTTAGAGCAAAGGAGAATGATCTGTACCAGGAGGTCCAGTTATCGAGACGTTACTATTGTACTGCGTCCCTTAGTATACGAGTCTTGTGACTTGTAGTTTGTGTGGAAAATGTAAATTAGGTCTTCCCAGTGGCACAGAAAGGCCATCTTCATAAATCAGACTTTCTTCCGTATGCCCAACCTGTGTCTTAATTAGACTTATAGACTGATATGATAATGAAATGAGACCCACTTGAGAGAACGGTATCAGAAACAATAAACTACTAACCCTGTCGATTACAGCTGTCCTAATACTATAAGGCTTTCCATAACAGATGTTTTAACGGAAAGGACACAGCCACAGTCACGTAAAATGCAACAGTGTACATAATTCTTAATCGCAAATTTACGTAAATGACACAACTGATACGCAAAAAATAATAAAAAATTGACGTTTTTCCTCGTAAAAACTGTGGGAAATTGTGGGGTTTATTATTAAAAAAAAACTTTGTTGTATGATGATAACTACACGACATTTGATGCAAAAACCTAATGAAAATATTATGAGGACTTAGGGTATATAATATACTTTCACGTACACTTTTCATACTACGCAAGTTACTTCAGATCTGTAGATGGAATTAGGACAAGACAGATACCAGACTTCAGCTCTTGTTTATTCGAGGTGTTTAAGGGGGAAAAGTATATATATAATATATATATATATATAATGCTAAGCCAAAAATTACTTGGTGGGGGATGGGACGTAGGGTCACTCAAAAGTAGTAATAATAATAGTAACAGTGAGTAAAAAGTAGTAATAGCAGCAGCAGCAGCAGCAGCAGCAATAGTAGTAGAATTTAAAAAAGGAATGAAAAAAACGGTATTGATTCTACGGTCTATGTTTTCGTTCTAATGGCCAGCGGCTGGCTGCGGGGGCAGTGACGTCACGACGTACCTGCTGTCATCCAGGAAGGTGGACTCCAAGACTTCCGCTGCATATTGCAGGTTCTGCTGAAGGACGGACGCTGCTACCTCCCCTTTCTGAAGAGCTCGCAGAAGGCTTCGAAGTCTGCCGGAGGAGGAGAGAAAGAGAGAGCGCTGAGGTTTCAGAAACAATACAAATTAATTAAATAGTACCAACATCGATAAAGAAAGTACAGTGATATTAAAGAAACAATACCAGAAAATTAAAAAGGATCTTCTTTACCACTAAGAGTCGAAAGTAACAACGCTAAAAGAGGAATTACATAGAAATTAAAGAAACAATACCAAACAAAATATGCTTGACCACCTGGGGTAGAATGGAACAATACTAAAAGAGGAATTACAATGCTGCTGAAGAAATAATACTAAAATACAATAAAAATAAAATCTACTCCACTACTAAGAGTAGAGAGTAATTGAGGATTACAGTAGTATTGAAGAACTAACACCAAAAAATACAACAATATCTGCTTGACCACTCAGAGGAATTACAAAGAAATTAAAGAACCAGTACCAAAAAACATGCTAGACTACCAAGGGTAGAAGGTAAAGCATTACAAGAGGAATTACAAAGAAACTGAAGAAACAACACCAAAACATAAAACCATTCAGAGCAGAAAGTAACAACACTAAAAGGGGAACTACAAAGAAATTGAAGAAACAGCACAACAACAGGATAAGAGGAATTACAGGTTACAGAAACAATACCAAAAATATATGACTGACTGCCCAGGGTAGAAAATAAGACAACATTGTAAGAGGAATTACAAAGATAATGAAGAAACAATACCAAAAAATAACACAATATCCTCCTGACCACTCAGAGGAATTACAAAAAAAAAAAAAAAAATACAAAAATTCAAAGAAATTAAAGAAACAATACAAAAACATAAAACCATTCAGAGCAGAAAGTAACAACACTAAAAGGGGAACTACAAAGAAATTGAAGAAACAACACAACAACAGGATAAGAGGAATTACAGGTTAAAGAAACAATACCAAAAATATATGACTGATTGCCCAGGGTAGAAGGTAAGACAACATTGTAAGAGGAATTACAAAGATAATGAAGAAACAATACCAAATAATAAAACAATATCCTCCTGACCACTCAGAGGAATAACAAAAAAAAAATTAAAAAAAATCAAAGAAATTAAAGAAACAATACAAAAAAATATATGCACGACTACCAAGGATAGAATATAAAACAAAATTGAGAGGAATTACAAAGAAACTGAAGAAACAATACCAGAAAACTCCTTAACTACCAAAGGCAGAAAGTAAAACAACACTATAAGAGGACTCACAAAGACACTGAACAAAACAACACCAAAAAATAAAACAATTTCTGCTTGACCACTCAGAAGAATGAAAAAGAAATTAAAGAAACAACACCAAAAATTATGCTAGACTACCAATGCTAGAAAGTAAAACAACACTGAACTTAAAGAAACAACACCAAATAAAAAATCATGCCAGACCACTCAGAGCAGAGGGCAAAACACCACTATGAAACATGAACCACAAAGCCCCTGAAACTGAAACACCACTGCAAGAGCAATCAAAATCCCCTGAAGAAACTTAAACACCACCACCGCCACCTTGACACCTTGAAACCCACCTCAGGGCAGCTTTCTCGCAGGCGTCGGGGTTGTCGGCGGAGGGCAGGGCATCCTGGGCCAGGTCGGCAGCGTCCAGGAGGTCGTCATCGGAGTGAGATGAGACGCGGGAGCCCCGCCCGCTCAGACTTCGACTGCTCGACCTTCTCAGGATGGTCAGAGACCCTTGTTCTGCAAGACACATGGATAGATAGATAGGGAGATAGATAGACAGAAGTATACATAAGTAGATAGATAGATAAACAGACAGAAAGATAGAGAGATGGATACATATATCCATACATACAGACTTCAAGATACACGGATAGACAGAAAAATACATAGATAGAGAGATAGATAGAAATATACACAGATAGGGAGACAGATAAACATATACATAGATGGGTAGATAGATAGAAATATACACAGAAAACAGACAGATAGAAATATACACAGATAGGGAGACAGATAGACATATACATAGATGGGTAGATAGATAGAAATATACATAGAAAACAGACAGATAGAAATATACACAGATAGGGAGATAGATAGAAAACATACATAGATAAATAGATAGAAAGACAGAGAGATGGATACATAAACAGTATACATACATAGACTGATAGATAGATCGGGAAATAGATAGAAAGATAGATAGAGAGACGGAGAGATAGATACACACAGACACAGCTAGATAGGCAGATAGACAGACAGATAGAAAGAGAAATAGATATATAGAAACATGCATACAGAAATAGAGAGATAGATAGATAGAAAGATACATGCATTCATACATACAGACATTAATACAGATAAGATAGATATGATTGATGGGTGGATGGATGGACAGATGGAGGGATAAGTAAATAAATAAATAAATGAATAATCACAAAAAATAAATTAATTAATAAACACGTGCTGAAATAAGAAGGAAAATGAAATGGTAAGAAAATGGATCAGAAAAATATATGATTAAAAGAATGAAAAAATTACAGATAAAAACATCTTTAGACAAGATCACACAAAAGGCGATAAAGTAAAGTAATAAAGGACTGAATGAATAATCAAATAATATATGAAAACAAAATATAAAATAAGTAATTATGAAATAGAGTAAAACCATAATGAATAAACAAATAAACAAAATACAAAGGTAGGTGTACATTAAGCTGCAGATTAGTTACCAGATATATCGAAAAAGATAGTCTTTACAATATGGTAATACTTATCAGGAATAGCATTAATAGAGTAATGTTGTTGAAAGAAGTCTTTTTGTGTCATTATAAATCATGCAATTTATGACATCGTCAATTAATTAGATTATGATACAGCTTATGGCATCATCAATTAATTGAGTGTATAATATATTTTCTGTCATTATAAATTAATTGAAAGTATAGTAAAGCTTATGACACTGTAAATTAATTGAAAGTATAATAAAGTTTAAGACACCATAAATTAATTGAAAGTATAATAAAGTTTCTGACGCTATAAATTAACTGAAATTATAGTAAAGTTTATGACACTGTAAATTAATTGAAAGTATTACAAAGTTTATGACACTGTAAATTAATTGAAAGTATAAGAAAGTTTGACACTGTAAATTAATTGAAAGTATAATAAAGTTTATGACAATATAAATTAATTGAAAGTATAAGAAAACTTATGACACTGTAAATTAATTGAAAATATAATAAAGTTTATGACACTGTAAATTAATTGAAAGTATAATAAAGTTTAAGACAGTGTAAATTAATTGAAAGTATTACAAAGTTTATGACACTGTAAATTAATTGAAAATATAATAAAGTTTATGACACTGTAAATTAACTGAAAGTATAATAAAGTTTAAGACACTGTAAATTAATTGAAAATATAATAATGTTTATGGAACTGTAAATCAATTGAAAATATAAAGTTTATGGCTTTGTAAATTCATTGAAAATATAATAGTGTTTATGACACTGTAAATTAATTGTAAATATAATAAAGTTTAAGACACTGTAAATTAATTGAAAGTATAGTAAAGTTTATGACACTGTAAATTAACTGAAAGTATAACAAAGTTTATGACACTGTAAATTAATTGAAAGTATAGTAAAGTTTATGACACTGTAAATTAATTGAAAATATAATAAAGTCTATGACACTGTAAATTGATTGAAAGTATAAGAAAGTTTATGACACTGTAAATTAATTGTAAATATAATAAAGTTTATAACACTGTAAATTAATTGAAAGTATAAGAAAGTTTATGACACTGTAAATTAACTGAAAAAATAATAAAGTTTGTGTCACTGTAAATTAAATGAAAATATAAGAAAGTTTATGACACTGTAAAGTAATTGAAAGTATAAGAGCGTTTATGACACTGTAAATTAATTGAGAGTACAAGAAAGTTTATGAGACTGTAAATTAACTTAAATCATAGTAAAGTTTATGACTGTAAATTAATTGAAAGTATAATAGTGTTTATGACACTGTAACTTAACT
The DNA here is from genome assembly GCA_039081455.1 of Macrobrachium rosenbergii. NCBI lineage: Eukaryota > Metazoa > Arthropoda > Malacostraca > Decapoda > Palaemonidae > Macrobrachium > Macrobrachium rosenbergii. The sequence goes on along the minus strand of JANJGK010007447.1, from coordinate 10,374 downwards.
GAAAGTATAATAAAGTTTATGACACTGTAAATAAATTAAAAGTATAATAAAGTTTATGACTGTAAATTAATTGAAAGTATAATACAGTTTATGACATTGTAAATCATTTGAAAGTACAGTAAAGTTTATGACATTGTAAATAAACTGAAAGTATAATAGAGTTTATGACATTGTAAATGAATTCAAAGTATAATAAAGTTTATGACACTGTAAATTAATTAAAAGTATAGTAAGTTTATGACATGGTAAATTAATAGAAAGTACAATAAAGTTTATGACATGGTAAAATAATTGAAAGCATAATAAATTTGATCACATTGTAAATTAATCGAAAGCACAATATAGTTTATGACATTATACATTAACTAAAAATA
>JANJGK010007447.1:0-5000 GCA_039081455.1 Macrobrachium rosenbergii | reverse complement strand
ACTCATGGCGTTTCGATTAGACTCATAAGTTTACGAACTTCTCACTCAGAATGATCCTTTGATATTCAGATTTACTCACCGTCTGATCAAGTAGATACGACGAATTCCTTTTCACCAAAAAAACAGTAAAAAATGCGCCTAAGTTCCTTCGGCGCAATCGAGTTTTCTGTACAGCGTATAATCGAGGCCACCAAAAATAAATCTATCTTTTGGTGGTGTCGGTATAATGCTGTATGAGCCGCCGTTCATGAAACGCTCAGCCGGCCGTGGTGGCCTGTCCTATATCGTTGCCAAAAGTACGATTATGGCTAACTTTAACCTGAAATAAAATAAAAACTACTGAGGCCAGAGGGCTGCAATTTGGTATGTTTGATGACTGGAGGGTGGATGATCAACATACCAATTTGCAGCCCTCTAGCCTTGGTAGTTTTTAAGATCTGAGGGCGGGCAGCAAAAGTGCAGACTGAAAAAAGTGCTGACGGACAGACAAAGCCGGCACAATAGTTTTCTTTTCCGAAAACTAAAAACTCAACCTCGCTTCCTGAGTAGAGCATTCCGGCACCGGTGTCCATCGTTATTCTTATAATCTGGCCATAAATTGCGCTCAAGCACTCTGAGCTGGAATTTTAATTAAACTCTAGTCGAAATGGAGTCTTTCTCCTCAAAAGGAGCAGTAAAAGTGGCCATTTTCCACGACGATATCGCTCACAAAAACGCCATCCCAGTAATTAGATGCAGGTTTAGGTGGTTGTAGCACGGTCTCATTTGCAGGATAGAATCCGGAGGTCCACACCAGATCGCCTACTTCTCTTCACACCTTATCACGATTCAGGGGTCTCGTTGGGGTAATGGGTCATGTTGGTGTAGGCCTAAAAGATCATAACACGAACTCGGTGACTGTACGAGAAATGCAAAGCTAGAAACCAGTAGTAGTATTAGTACTTGTAGTCGGGATTTATCTTTGGAACGGCTCCTACGAAAAGTCAAGGCAGATACAATGACGTTGTTTGCGGGAGGTTTACTATTGTTCTTCTTCTTCTCCTTAGCCCCATAATACATCTGGTACCGGAAAAGGAAGTTTCTTTGACTTTCTTTGTTTACTTGTTCCTCTACATATATTTTCTTACTTTTAAGTAACTTTCTTTCTTTGTTTGTCCTTCTACGATTGCGAGAAAGCGCTTCGTTACCCGAAAAGGAGCCTTGTTTTTTTTGTTTACGTTTTTGAGAAAATGGCGCCCCCTTCAGGGAATTCTCAAGTCTACATTCAAGAAGAACCAGTTCTATCCCCTGTGATTGACATTTCGGTTATGAGAAACGATATTAGCAAACTCCCAGTTCAATCTGCGATCCCTGTGCCAATACCGTTTTGCAATATCACTCGTCTTGAAATATGCCATTTCCTACCCTGTGTGTGTGTGTGTTTTTTTTTTTTTTTTTGCATTTCCTCCCATTTCCATACAAACAAAAATGATCTTACTCATTATTTGCCTTTATTTTATGTAAAATTTGATTTAATAGTGATTCTGTATTTGAAATATGGCTGCGTATTGATAATTTACCCGGCTAAAGAAATTTGCTACAGAAATAATTCCTTTCTAGTTTACTGTAAAAGAAAACTGTTGTGCCGGCTTTATCTGTCCGTCCGCACTTTTTCTGTCCGCCCTCGGATCTTAAAAACTGCTGAGGCTAGAGGCCTGCAAATTGGTAACTTCGGCGCACTTCTTACTTTTATTTTTTTTAGCAATCGTTCAGACAGATTTAGAGATATGAATTCAGTTTGATCACTTTTTCCGTTAAAAAACATGTTAATCCTTACATTGAGGGACTGAGTATCTATATATATATTTACTAATGAATAATGCTCTCACACATCTTGCCTCTGTTTTTATCCATTCTTCTATTTTCAAGGTCACTGTGTTTCAAGGTCATTGTTTTTCACTGTCACTGTTTTTCAGGGTCACTGTGTTTGTAGGTCACTGTTTTTCTAGGCCACTGTGTTTCTAGGTCACTGTGTTTCAAGGTCATTGTTTTTCAGGGTCACTATTTTTCATTGTCACAGGTTTTCAGGGTCACTGTTTTTCAAGGTCATTGTTTTTCAGGGTCACTATTTTTCATTGTCACAGTTTTTCAAGGTCACTGTTTTTCAAGGTCACTGTGTTTCTAGGTTACTGTTTTTCTAGGTCACTGTGTTTCTAGGTCACTTTTTCTAGGTCACTGTGTTCCAAGGTCACTGCGCTTCAAGGCCACAATTTTTAAAAGTCACAGTTTTTCAAGGTCACCGTTTTTCCTAAAGGAACCCATATACAATCAGCCGCATTTTTTCGCTTAATTATCTTAATCTCGCACTTTTTTTTGTTCTCTCTAATGACATACAGATTAGACCAAGACTCACTCTCTCTCTCTCTCTCTTGAGGAGTCTCATTGAGATGTTGCAGACCCGTCATCTCGTTGGAAGAAAATGTTCCATTTTCTATTGCAGCTTCTGCTCCCACACCAGCTCCGGCGATGACGCGATGATGAGAGAGCAATTACGGCAACTGGGTAATTGGACGCCGAAAGGTAATAATAGGATGGCAAAAGGGCGTAGTGGTAGTCACGTTGATAATGAGGATAAATAAACTTGCGAAAGGAGTAGATGAGGAGGCGAAACGGGGAAGGGACGAGGGAGGGGAGAGAGGGGTGGGGAGGAGGAAGGAGAGGGGGAGTCGGAGGGCGAGGGGGTAGATGGAGGAAGGGGAAGGGGTAGGGGGAGGAGAAGGGAAGGGGAGGGGAGGGGAGGAGGAAGGAGAGGAGAAGTGGGAGGGCGAGGGGGTAGATGGAGGAAGGGGGAGGGGAGGGGAGGAGAAGGGGAGGGAGAGGGGAAGGGGGTAGATGGAGGAAGGGGGGATAGGGGAAGGGGAAGAGGGAGGAAGGGGGAGGGAGATGGGAAGGAGAGGGGCAATGGGAGGGGGAAGTGGGAATGGAAGGGAAGGAGAACGGGAGGGGATGGGTGAGGGGGAAGGGAATGGGAAGGGGGAGGGGGAAGGGGGAGGGGAAGGGGGAGGGGAATGGGAATGGGAAGGGGAGGGAAAGGGGGAGGGGAGGGGGCAGTGGAAGGGGAAGGGGGGAGGGGAAGGGGATAGACGGTTTGGAGGAGGGGGAGATGCCAGAGGCTGATCTCATCAAAGAATAAAACAAGAAATGAAGAGAAGGAGAGATAATTGATTTAAATAGCGAAGGACTGCATAAGAGTAGCAATGGAATAACTGTCATAATTTAGGAACATCATCATATAAAAGAGTAAAAAGGGGAATAATTAAGAAGAGATAAATCACAGAAAGATGAAGAACAGAAGTGGTGAAATGAAGTATTAAAAGCAATACTGTAATAACCATGAAAAAGGATGAAAAGGGGAATAAGGATAACACAGAAAAATAAGGGAAATGTAGCATTACAGTAAAAGTGGAATAATCAATGTATGATAAAATAAGGAATAAGGACAATAGATTAAGAGAAGTAGTAGGAGAGTATTACATAAGAGTAGCATAATGAATGAGAAGACCATAAAAACGAAAAAGGGACGACAATTAAAGAGGCTTCAGAGAGAGAGAGAGAGAGAGAGAGAGAGAGAGAGAGAGAGAGAGAGAGAGAGAGAGAGAGAGAAGGGGGCCCCAAGAACAATTCCCAGAGACGTTCCCCAGCGGACGGACGGACCAAGTTTCTTCAACACCAAGAAGAAGAAGAAGAAGAAGAAGAGGAAGAAGAAGAAGAAGAAGAGGAGGAGGAGGAAGAAGAGGAGGAAGAGGAAGAAGAGTTGTTGAAGGAATCATCAAGGGTCTCTTTGTTCCGACATAACACCCTCTCTTCAACTTATTCTGGTCGTGGCTAAAGTGCTTCTTTGTTATGCTTCTAATTTTTTTTTTATTTATTTATCTATTTACTTCCTTTTCCTCTTTAGAAGGTTGGGAGGGCGGGGGGGGGGGGAAGGATAAACCAGTTCATCAGGGAAGAAGTGCTTCAAACTCCTCTACATCAAGTTATTCTGATCGTGGCTGGAGTGTTTATTCATTTTTATTTCTTGTTAATTCCGTAATTTTATTCCCTCGCGCTTAAACAAACAACTGCATCGATAATTAGTACTTACGCAAAGTGGCTGATACTCGCGTTATGCAAATGAGAAGTGATTCATCTCGGTGGTCCAGTGAAAGGAACATCCTTGCTTGAACACTGATCGAAATCTGGCTTCCCTGATTCCCACGGGGCTCTTGAACAAGAAAATAAACTCAAGACGAGATCTCCTTCCTAACAGCAACTCTCTTATTTACTTTATTACTTTATGATAAAAAAGGTACCGCCATGCAGTGAGGACTAGTTGTCTTCGGTTGCTCACCGATTCAAGAAATGTTAAAAATGGTTTGAATGGAATGGAATATAAAGTTTAGAACAAAGGCCAAGCGCTGGGACCTTTGATGAGGTCATTCAGCACTGGAAGGGAAACTGAGAGTAGGTTGTCTGAAAGGTGTAACAGGAGGAAAACCTCAAAGCAGTTGCACTATGAGGGTGGATAGCAAGCTGGAAGAAATATAATATGAACTGAGGTACAGGGCCTAAGGAAGGGACGCTGCAAAGAACCTTTAGCCATGCCTACAGTGCACCCCGTGAGGTGCACTTACGGCACTAACCCCCTACGGGGAAAAAGATTGTGAATTAAAATGGATGATGAAGTTTTAATACAACCCCTTCAAACTCCATTCTTGATTACCTTGTGAAATGTACCGCCAGAAATGCCGCTTGAAATCGTAATGACTAGTTGTTTCGGCTACGTATAAATTAAACAAATATAAAAAAAAAGATTTGAGCTTGTGAATTAAAATGGGTAATAAAGTTTTAATAGATTTATTACAACTCCTCCAAACTCCGTTTCTAATTACTTTCCGAAAGATATCGCCATAAGCCAGTTACTCTAAAACGCTTGAAATCATACAGACTTTTTCTTTAGGCTAATCATAGATTAAAGAAAT
>JANJGK010007445.1:0-31354 GCA_039081455.1 Macrobrachium rosenbergii | reverse complement strand
AAACCCGGTGGGAAATGAAGTGGATAGAGGGCCACACCATTACCGTTCCTACGGTCCAACTCCAGGTAATGACACCTTGGGGCACGATACCCCACCGCCTTGGCGTGGTAGGTGGAATTCGGCCCGGAGTGGTCTTCTTGTTGGGTCGGGATCTTCTCTGCGGAAGCCCGTCACCAACGCCACTCCGCAGCCACGTTACCTCCTCCACGGAGGCCCCATCTAAAACTCTCAAAAATGACAAACCTCCACCTTCCGCCCACCAAAGTGGTCCGCGGAAGGGGCGCCACCCAACCTATTTCAGGCCTAGCCCTCTCCAATCGCAAAGGGCTGGCCCACCAAGAGGTCCTCCCCCTCCGCGAAGAGAGATTCAGGAGGAGCAGTACCGCTGCAGGACGTGCAAGCGGGCAGACCACTCCACAAATTGGGAGGGCTGCCCAAGCAAGCAACGCCCAGCGGGCGCCCCCGAACAAAACTCTAGGAGAGGCTACGATCTCCTGCTGGGGCAGGAATCTCTGCCGCAGCCAAACCCAAGTCGTCCGAGAGGTATTGCACCTCCGGACCACTCATCAGGCATGCCTGACCCTCAACTGCTGCCAGTGCCACTTGCGAGCACTGAGCAGTGCCAGACTCCGTCCGCCACGGACGTTGAGCTACCAATGGAAAAGGCCCCTATGCCGGGTCTAAATCATGAGGCGAATCCTCCTCTGGGAGATTTAGGAGTCCCCATGCAGTTGATCATCGCGACTGGAGAGCCTCCAGCACCCGAAACTTCTTCTTTGCAAGATTCTTCTTTGCAAAATTTGACTCCAGGGGATGAACCCCTGGAGGATCGAAATGGTACCCCTTCCTTGGAAGACCAGGAACTGGCATCCTCGGACGCAGAAGTCGAGATCGCTCTCGCTCCGGTTGTCGCAGCAGCCGGAGTAGGGAGTCCTCCCGCAGCTTTTGCAGTTGCCCCTGACTTCGCGCCCGCTAGCCCTTCTGGCCTGTCCCCGGAGTCGGTGCTCTCATCACCTGCTAGGCCAGCTACTGATAGGCCTTGGAGGAAACCGAAGAAGAAGAAGAAGGGGCGGAAGAGAGCCCAGTAGTTGCCGAGCTATACGCTCATCCTGGCACTAGTGCCCTCTCGGCACAGTGCCCTAACATCTAAGAGTGATCCTGGCCCCTTGCCCAGAGAAGGTAGCCAGTGTGATCTCTTCCTTTTATTTGTACCTAGCCTAGGCCACCTAAAAGTACGGTACATCAATTTAGTAACCTTGTTCTTTCCACTTACCACCGAGCCGCAGTAATCATGTAAGTAGCCTAACTAATTTCAGTAATCTTAACTATTGTGAACCGAGCCACGATGCTCGTGACACGCATGGCCTAAGACCTCAGTGAGGCACCCATTTATCATATGAGGCAACCCTCATGAATTAACTAGTAAATTTTAATTGTATTAAACATAAACCATGTTGTAATTTAGTTAGAATATTAACTCTTATGTTGGTGCTACGGTCGGGTTAGGATAGGTTAGGCTAGGGAATATCATAGAACGTACCACTAGGCTAGGTCTAAAACACATCATGATTGTAGGAGGTAGCCTATAATAACCGTGAGCACCTTCTAGTACTATTAGAATTAGGTTAAGTAGTGATTATAGCTCATATCCTATCTAGGGTTAGGTAGTTCTGTAGCTAGGTAGGCTAACCAGGACTAATCTGCTCAGGGGAAGGAGAGTAACCTACGAGAGGCGAACAGCTTGCTTAGTATAGACCTTCACGCCCGAAAAGGGAGTGAAGGCCCTCTTAAAGGGGGGAGCTTTTATAAATATTTACGCTGTTCGCCCTCGAACATTTAGGGATAGAAATATCAGCCTGACTGAGACAGGGAAATTGCTTTGTCCCACGCTAGAAGCGTCTTCAGTTCAAACTTTAACATCCGTTGGAGAAAGGAATAGGTAGCATTTAGGCATTTAACCCCATAGGCTGGAAAGTTTGTAAACAAAATATGCTAGGGCATTAGGGACCTAAGCCTCAGAGAGGGTTTACGCTCAATGACCCCTAGTTATGGTGGCCCTTAAGCTTTATTCTATGCATTCGACGATGCCTTTGTCAAGGTCGGATTGCCCGGGGCGGTATAAGCCCTCCTCTGGCGGGAACGAAGCGAGGTCGGGTCAGAGAGAGATCCCAGCGGTCACGGAACCAGGGTGACGCTGCGTGCGTGCCCGAACGATATTCTTTGTTCTTTATTACTTTCTCTCCTACGTCTATCTTAATTAGTGAATTGGGAAGACTGCCAGAATACGACTCCTGAGGTCCCTCGTTTGCGCAGCGACTCGACATTCACGGTAAGTCCGATTCTTGTTGAAGCTTCGTCGATTGACTAGTACTTTTCTGTATTTCACATTATTTCTTTGTTTTCTTCCTTCAGCCACCACTTAGGGTATATGTGTTTACAAAGTCTAGATTAAGCCTAATTATATATTGTTAGCTTCAACCCCGTTATTCCAGTAAAATACCTAGGATTTAGGGTAAGCAAAATCAGGTTAAATCTCGATGCTTTGTATGCCTCGCGTCCGAATGTTTGGAAGAACCGTTGCGTTTAAAATCAAATTCATCTCAAATATTCTTTGTTAAGGTTAATAACCCTTAACTGGCGACCTTTGGCTAATTAACGACTGTCTTTGAGGTTAACTTTTGGCTTCAAGTGGCAGGTTATGTGTAATCTTGGTTTGCAGGGCCGTAAAAACTACGTAAATTGAATAACACATGATCAACCAAGACCCTCACACGTAACAATATATATATATATATATAAAAAAAAAATATATATATATATATATATATATATACACATACACATACACACACACACACACACACACACACATATATATATATATATATATATATATATATATATATATATATATATATATATATATATATATATATATGTGTGTGTGTGTGTGTGTGTGTGTGTGTGCGCGAACGCATGTGTCCCGAAGCAACGAAAGGGACTTGAACATGTTAAGCGTATGTCATATTTGCATTTATACGTAAATTTTGGCAACAAGAAGAGTTTCCACAGGTGAAAAATACATCAAGTGGGGAAACTTCAGTTATAACTGTCAACCACAAAAGTCTTTCTTAAGGAGGAAGTGAAAAGAAAAGATTCACGAAGACCAAGGCAATTAACGAAGGCGAAAGCAAGGGAAAGACAAATCACGAGAGCCAAGAAGCTTGTGAAGGGGAAACAATTAGTCTTTGTTCGAAAGACCAAGATATCAAAAAGCCACAAGCATTGAAAACTGAAGTATATACATGTGAGAATGGAAAGAAGCCTCCACTACATTTAATCTAAAAGAAGAAAAAGACGAGAATAAACAAGGGAAAATAAAATACTATAATCTTTGAAATTTATCTGGATCATGTCAAGATTAGCGAAACCAACATCTCCATGTCAAGAACAGCGAACCCAATGATCCCCATGTAAAGAATGGCCAACCCCTTCCGGTCCGAACTCCAATTCCACACGAGGGCTAGTACTAAACAGGGCAAATTAGTGATTCATCTACACTGTTTCGCAGTGCTTAGTACTAGCCCCTGGAGGTCAAATGTATTTCGCCTTGTTTAGTACTAGCCCCTGGGGGATCAAATGTCTGGTACCAAAGTGTTCATGTCTAGAACAGGTAACCCGATTATTCCCATGTAAAGAATAACAAACCCAATATTCTTCTTGTAAAGAATAGCGAAGCCTGCTGTGAGTGGGTTCGCGCTAATCTTGACATGATCCATCTATCTTGTCGATCCACTCACTAAGGCACTTTAGTCCATTCAGCGTTTAAGATAATGAAAAAGAGAGAATTGGGGTGGCTGGGCAGCAAGATTAATAGATCCAGAAAATAAATAACACGAAGTATAAGGATCTCATGGTGGACCTGGGAGAAACTCGCACAGTTTCGTTAAGAGAGGGGAGAATAAATAGAATATACAAGCTGAAAAGGATATTGACAGTAAAAAGGCCTGAAAGGTGTAACAGGAGGAAAACCTCGCAGTGGCACCAAGAAGCAATTTTTCTAAAAATCCAAATAACGACAGGAATCGCGTTTGAAAATTCGCAATTTTCAAACAGCGATATCTCTGTCATTTTTCAAGATATTGTCGTGATTGTTAGTGCATTATGAAGCAAATTCACAAAAAAAAAAAAAAAAATGCAGAGTGCCATAAAGCACTCTGCTTTTTTTTTTTTTTTTGGAAAAAAGAAAACATAATTTGATATTACGAGTTAATTGAAAGCGACTTTTCCCGATAGAGACATTATTTACAACATTTTTTCTAAGTTATTTTTCAAGACGAAAAGTATTGTTAATATTAATAACAACTATTAATTCTGAAAGAAGAAGAAAAGTCCTTCACGATGATACCTTTGAAATTAAAATTGAACGTATTTTGAAGTCGCAAGATTGTTGTTGGTTTTTTGTTGTTGTTGTTGTTGTTTTTTACCTTTTTTCTGTATATTTTTTCCTTATATTTCTTGAACCAGTAAAGATTTCTCAAAAATATTTCTTGCATGCTGTCTGGCAATGTTTTAGCTTTCCAAAAATATGTTTGTGAGCATTGTGTCTTTAAAACTAACTATGTTGTGAAAATTTTTGTTAACGCATGTATGGTAATGGAGCGTGCGTAAGTGCATCTGTAGGGTGTTAATTTCAATGTATAATGTTTCTTTGTGTTTTTATATTCATTTTCGATCCAAATTATAATAGATATTGGAAATATAGAAATATTAATATCCTATAACACATGACATGCAACAAAAATGAACAAAAACCTGCATTTACCTTATTGATGAGGGGGTCCTGCAAGACTGTACAACCTATGGGCTTGATAATTATTAGAATGGTACCTATTATTCTGTTTTTCTTGATTTTGTATAGTTATCTATTATCCATAGCCCTTTTTCGCTCCAAGTCGTCGGGGGTGGGGAGGGGGGGGGGCGTGATTTGAGTAACTAGTTGGAAAATGTAGGGATGAACCTGACCTCTTCATAATCTTCCAAAAGTTCATCCGTAAAATCAACACCTTCATTGCGCATTGCATGTTGATTAGCAATCAGATCCCGTAGCCACCTTGCACCGTCCTTACCAAGAAATTGTCTGTCAGAGGTATTCAATGTCGCGAAGCTTGTTTTTATCAGTAGAGAGGTCACGTGAATACTAACTTCATCTTAAGAGGGCCACTCACATCAAACAGTCTGCCTTGACTCAAAGTTTTTCTGCCAGGCACCACACTACCTAACTCTTGTTGCTTCAGCATCAGTCATATTGAAGGTAGCCTTAAGGAGATATTCATAAGGGTAACCCTTCGCAACAACAACATTGGAAGCTTTACGGAACTGCTACCCAGGGGCAGAACGTTTTATTGTTTTTTTTTGGTGGTGAATACCTACTCAAAATCTTTGAAATCTTCCCCCTTCATTACGTACGCAGGGATTTTGATTTTTCTGGTCTCTTGGCTGATGATGTCATAATAGTCATGAATACTCCTCGTGAATTTTCCAGTTTGCAACACCCTTTTCAATAATACCAAAAGAGCGATCGTCTGCCTTGTATGAATGTCAAAAAATTAAGTATGACATCTCTGTGCGCTCGAAATGCTGGCAGTGAAGCAATCTCAGGTGTGAAGGGGCTCAAACAATATTATTTTGTCCACCGCAGTTCTCGGGAAAAACGACTAACACTGATGTTGTCCGTCACAACAATGCTAACAAAACTTTCTTCCTCCATCGAATCAGTAGGTTTTTCTTCCACTAAAATACTGCCCAAGGGCGCACCACTTTCCTCCAACAAAGATCTTTCACTACCATTTCTATAGTCATTCACAGGCCTACACTCTACATCCTCATTCAAAGCTCGTAATGCCGAAATACGAATCAGAATCACCACAATTCCACAGCCCGCTACGAACACGTTTCTGTGACAGCGATCCTTGGCAAGAGTAACTAAACCCATGTCATCATTGTCAGGCCTGCTATCATGTTTATCTGGCGTATTAAACCTTACATTTTTCTTTGGTCCCTTACCTTTCCTTGAGGAACCATAACACTTCCTTATATCTTCCAAAGGAGTAATAGTAACATTATCAACACGTTCGATGATTTGCATGGCGTCATGAGCGACTTCCCTGGACGTGCTGGGCAAACTTTTTTCTTCGCTGCTTTGTGGTTGAGCAGCAGACTCCTTGACGTCCTCACGGACACCAACAGGTCGCTGATGCTTAGGTCCATTATGGTGATAATAAAGAGTCTTAATTCCGTATAATACTTGCAAAAAAAGACACAAATTATGAGGTAACAAGATTACCACTTGCAACACACGGCGAGAAAGATGAAGACTGATGTAAACATTAGCTGAGTGGCTGACGCATACTCACGTTCTGCGCGCTGATTGGCTGAGCCACCCAGCTGGCTGAGAGAGACCCTTCGTGCTGCTCATTTCGCGCTCACATACTTATCGTACGAAGGGGCATTCTTGGCAGCACACAAGACAAAAAAGTGCATGTTGCTAGATGCGGTTTTCAACCATGTTAGCATTCGAATTTTCATTTTCTGCTCATACTGGATTAAACCTGAATAAATTCTGGAGCTTTTGGTGGGTTTTCAAGAAATGACCCGGACCGATAGACTCTTCGTATTGTGGAAGCCTCAGTTGTTAGGAGCGGGTGGAAGGTAAGATGGAAGAATGAGAATATGAACTTAGGTACAGTAAAAGGAATGAAAGGGGGTGCAAGTAGGAGCCATGGAATGAATGCTGCAAAACACCTCAAGTAATGCCTACAGTGCACCGCATGAAGTGCACTGATGGGACTAGTCCCCTACAGGGTTTCACCAAGAGAGGTTGGAGAGCAAGACTAAAGAAAGCAACCACGAATGGAGGTAAAGTAAAAGGATAAAAAGTGGGTGTAATTTGGGGCCGAAGGTAGGCAACGTGACCTCGTTCTGATACTCGGGATGCGGGTTCGAATCCTGCTACGGACTTCACAATTACATCATATTCTTGCATTTGGATCTGAGGCTTTGTAGTGACAAAAGGATCCGAAAAGTGTGAAGAACTCGAGAAGTTAAGAAGGCATTGTGGTTATTAAAGTTACACACGTATCAGGTAAAAAGTGACTAGTAGATTCTATACATATACCCTTTAGTAATGCCTACAGTGCACAGCATGAGGTGCACTGACACGGTTAGGCCTAGAGGAGACAATGAATGGGAGGGTGGATAATAAATAAATGGAGGTGGAAAGAGAGGAAAGGAACAACGTTCGAGTAAACGATTAAAGAAAAGGTCTCTTCAAGAAAACCATTACATCAGGCATCGAAGCCATGTTACTGCAGAAAGAAAACTGAATAAACGATAATAAATGACAGAAAGGAGAAATTCCAACTAATGTGAGCTGCTTTCCCTTGAATGCTATTAGGGGGAGAGAAGTGAGTAGGGCCAATGAGTCCCTTGAATGCTATTAGGGGGAGAGAAGTGAGTAGGGCCAATGAGTCCCTTGAATGCTATTAGGGGGAGAGAAGTGAGTAGGGCCAATGAGTCCCTTGAATGCTATTAGGGGGAGAGAAGTGAGTAGGGCCAATGAGTCCCTTGAATGCTATTAGGGGGAGAGAAGTGAGTAGGGCCAATGAGTCCCTTGAATGCTATTAGGGGGAGAGAAGTGAGTAGGGCCAATGAGTCCCTTGAATGCTATTAGGGGGAGAGAAGTGAGTAGGGCCAATGAGTCCCTTAAATGCTATTAGGGGGAGAGAAGTGAGTAGGGCCAATGAGTCCCTTGAATGCTATTAGGGGGAGAGAAGTGAGTAGGGCCAATGAGTCCCTTGAATGCTATTAGGGGGAGAGAAGTGAGTAGGGCCAATGAGTCCCTTGAATGCTATTAGGGGGAGAGAAGTGAGTAGGGCCAATGAGTCCCTTGAATGCTATTAGGGGGAGAGAAGTGAGTAGGGCCAATGAGTCCCTTGAATGCTATTAGGGGGAGAGAAGTGAGTAGGGCCAATGAGTCCCTTAAATGCTATTAGGGGGAGAGAAGTGAGTAAGGCAAATGGGTCTCTTGAATGCTATTAGTGGGAGAGAAGTGACCAGGGCAAATGGGTTCCTTGAATACTATTAGGGGGAGAGAAGTGAGTAGGGCAAATGTGTCCCTTGAATGCTATTAGGGGAAAGGATTATGTTGGGCAAATGGGTCCCTTGAATGATATTAGGGGGAGAGAAGTAAGGCAAATGGTTCCCTCGAATGCTGTTTGGGGGAGAGAAGTCAGTAGGGCAAATGGGTCCCTTAAATGCTATTAGTGGGAGAGAAGTGACTTGGGCAAATGGGTCCCTTGAATGCTATTAGTGGGAGAGAAGTGAGTAGGGCAAATGCGTCCCTCGAATGCTATTAGGGGGAAAGAAGTAGGGCAAATAGGTTCCTTGAATGCTATTAGTGGGAGAGAAGTAAGGCAAATGGGTCCCTTGAATGCTATTAGTGGGAGAGAAGTAAGGCAAATGGGTCCCTTGAATGCTATTAGTGGAAGAGAAGTCAGCAGGGCATATGGGTACCTTAAATGCTATTAGTGGGAGAGAAGTGAGTAAGGCAAATGGGTCCTTGAATGCTATTAGTGGGAGAGAAGTGAGTAGGGCAAATGTGTCCCTAGAATGCTGTTGGGGGGGGGGGAGGGGGAGAAGCAAATAGGGCAAATGGGTCTCTTAAATGCCATTAGTGGGAGAGAAGTGAGTAGGACAAGTGGGTCCCTTGAATGCTATTAGTGGGAGAGAAGTGACTGGGGCAAATGGGTCCCTTGAATGCTATTACTGGGAGAGAAGTGAGCTGGGCAAATGGGTCCCTTAAATGATATTAGTGGGTGAGAAATGAGTAGGACAAATGGGTCCCTTGAATGCTACTACAGTGGTGAGAGAGTAGTGAGTAGGGAAAATGGGTCCCTTGAATGCTATTAGGGGGAGAGAAGTGAGTAGGGCAAATGGGTCCCGTGAATGCTATTAATGGGACAGAAGTGAGTAGGGCAAATGGGTCCCGTGAATGCTATTAATGGGACAGAAGTGAGTAGGGCAAATGGGTCCCGTGAATGCCATTAATGGGAGAAAAGTGAGTAGGGGAAATGGGACCCTTGAATGCTATAGGTGGGGGGAGGGAGAGTGAGTAGGGCAAGTGGGTTCCTTGAGTGATATTGGTAATAGAGAAGTGTGTAGGGCAAATAGGTCCCTTCAATGCTATTAGTGGGAGAGAAGTGAGTAGGGCAAATGGGTCCCTTGAATGCTATTAGGGATAGAGAAGTTAGCAGGGTAAATGGGTCCCTCGAATGCTAGTAGGGAGAGAGAAACGAGTAGGTCAAAAAGGTCCCTTGAATGCTTGTTAGTGGGAGAGAAGTGAGTAGGGCAAACTGTCATGCCCGAATAAATTTTTTATTCCCTCACCTGCAAGATTCTTCTAAGTGTCGACTCCTTCGTCACTGCGTTCTCGAACCCGCTATTGTTGAAGGGAAATTATCTTAAAGTACTGGTATCTCTCAGAAAGGCGTAATAGAGACGAGATTGTAGTTTCTTACTTTGATGACGAAAGTTAACTACAAACTTAAGTACAATTTACTGTTACAGTTATGATAACGAAATCACTCTTATTAGCCCATTAGCTCCCAGTGTCCTATTTTGAGGACAGTTAAGAAAATATTTTTTTCTCCTATTCTGTTACCCTTAATCTGATTTCTAATCATGTTTTGGACACTTTAAATCCTAACCCAACATTGTAATTTTTTTTCAAGGCGCCACAGGCGCCCAAAGAAATTTTATCAAGTAAAAAGATTTTTATGAAATCTACCTTTCAGATAATGAAATTTCATTGTAATATATTCCTTTGAAAATGAAATTTTTAACTCAGTATTATAACTTATATATACATATATATAATTTGAAGGACAATGTTCTATATAATTGGTATATGAAGTTACTATGAACATTATAATGTTGTTAAATCATGCGAAAGTGAGTGTCCTCATATGAGGACACTGGGATGAAGGGGTAAGATCATGTCGGAACCTGCTTGATCCTGTAGATGAGATATTACAAGAACTTTTTGAACATGATGAAGAACAAATTGAAAGTGCAGATATTGTGATTATTCCTCCTGATGTTGATGAATTAACTGATGAGGATGAAGCACCTGATGATACTACGGGTGAAGCAACTGTCCAAGGTGTCCCAGGGACTTTGGAGTTACACATTGATAGCAAGATTCCACCAAAAATTTCTTGCCGCTCCGGGAAGCCAGGGGAAGAGTCATGCCTAAACAATGATTCCAAGGCAGCCTCAACAGGTTCGGCATCTTCCGACATGGCTCATTGTGATGACAAAGTTATGAGGAAATCTAAAACAAAGAAGAGAAGACTCTGTGATTCTGAACCAACCTGGAAGTATAAAGTTCCAGAGTACAGTAAGAACAAACCAAGAGAAAAGACGTATGAAAACAATTTGAAGAAAATGAAGGAAAATATGAGCAAGCTTACACCTCTTGAAATATTTGAAACTATCATGTCCCCAGATATACGATCATATCATCAAAGAAAGTGTCCGTTATGCTACTGTTACCAAAAATAAAGGAGGAATTCTTATCAAAATATAAAAAGTTTCCTCCATTTCTGGTATAATGCCTATGCTAATGAGAATAAGCATGACAAAGAATTCAATGTAAGAAACCTCTTTTCTATGCTTCAAAACTCATTTATGCAATTTGGTTTATTCGAAGAATGTATTGCCGTAGATGGAATGATGGTCAAGTATTATATAGGACACCATTCCCTGAAACAATTTTTGCATGGAAAACCAATCAGATTCGGATACAAACTTTGGGCTCTTTGCGGTGCATCAGGATATTGTTACAATTTTGACCTATATTGTAGGAAGAATGCTTCTGCAGAAGACCAAGATCTTTTAGTTGGTTCAAAGGTAGTTTTACAAATGCTAAGAAGTGATGAGAATTCACAGTCTCATTCTGTATATTTTGACAACTATTTTACTGGTTACGACTTACTAGTGCACCTAAGAAACTTAGGATTTCAGGCTACAGGAACCATGAGGGAAAACCGCTTGAAAATTGTCCACTGAAGTCGGACAAAGACATGAAAAAGGGAAAAAGAGGGTCATATGATTACAGATTTGACACGAATGAAGAAATACTCATAGTCAAATGATTTGATAACAAATGTGTGACAGTGGGAACAAATTTTGAGTCGGCTGAACCACTTGCTAAAGTCCAACGCTGGGTAAAGGATTCTAAGACCAAGGAAGGCGTCCCTCAACCAAATGCCATCAATAACTATAACAAAAATATGGGTGGGGTGGACCACCATGACTGGCTAGTTGCAAAATATTCCGTGTCAATAAGAGGCAAAAAATGGAACTGGCCTTTATTTACTCGCATGCTAGATATGGCTCTTGTGGGTGCATGGATTGTTTATCGGATGGTGAATGAGCAGGAAGACATTGATTTGCTGGAATTTAGGAGATTGGTCTGTGTCCCTTACCTGAAACTGGCAAGTGCTACATTATCAACAGGACGACCTCGTAAACCTTTGGTATCCCGTACAAAAATGCCTGATGTGAGATATGATGGCAAAGGTCATATAATAAAAAAACGATTGTTGCAGCGTAGGTGCCAAAACAAGCCTTGCAAGTCAAAGCCTAGAACATATTGTGCTAAATGTGAAGTAACTATGTGTGTGAAATGCTTCGCTCCATATCATCAGAAGTCATAAGAACTTACAAATTACAATGTGAAGTAATTTCCCTAGGTAATTTCATTCATTCTGCCCACTGTCTTTACGGTTTTCCAAAGGCGAAATCTGAATTTATTTGAAAAGAGATCTTTTGTTTACTCTAAATAATCTCATTTATTTAGTTCATTGTTTCGCAATTTTCCAAACAAGATATGTGATTATTTGGAAAGAAAATTTTTGGTGGTTTCAGATGATTTCATTCATTGATTTATTATTTTCGAAAGAGAAATCTGATTTTTTTTTTACAGAGATTCATTTGATTTATGATTAGTCTTTGTAACATGTAGCTCTGAATGATTTACTGCTATTTTGGAAAATGTTATATTGACAATATTGTTCAATATCTTTATTGTAACCCTTTCTTATAATCATTCCTAGTTACTGCTCATCCTCCCAGTGTCCTCATATGAGGACAGCTTATATGAGTCAAGTTATTACTTATCATCCCAGTGTCCTCATATGAGGACAGCTTATATTACGCTTAATAAGCTTAATATAAATATATAACATGGTTTGGTGTCTCATTTGGCCTCCATTAGAGCCAATTTTTACAAAAAATTTTGTAATCATAAAAAAAAAAAACTTGGGATATAATGGGCACAGCTCAATTCAGTCTGTTTTGGGAGCACGAAAGCAAGGAGAGATATAACTCTCCCTGAGGTGGATGTGAACTCAAATGCTGCTCTGCTCTGCTCTTGTTTCTCTGGAACCCCTGGGATTTCTGGTTATCTGCAACTCCTCCTCCCTCCAGTGTCCTATTGGAAGAATTTATCTGTAAGGCCTCCCCTCAAATACTTGATTGGGAAGGACGGTGGTGGGTGTTGTTCAAATATCTCCTTAGAGGATTTAATTGGAAATGATCTTAGGAGGGGGTGTAAAAGATCCCTCCCTAGAATGTTTGATTGAAGGGTGTTGAAGTACATCACATTGTCCAGCCCCAGTTCCATGGAACTTCCATGAAAACGCCTCCTATTGAAGGTGGGGTTATAGATATGGCTGGCGTTGGCTTTTGACAAGGTGCTGAGTAATCCCTGAGTAAGCTAAATCGCGAGGCCACAGTTTCCAGATTTTACGATCGGTTTTATGGCCCTGGGCGCGATATACTCGCTCACTGTTTTGAGTTCGTGGAAGGCAGTTTACATCAATCAGCACTTCTAGTCTCTCTTGATGCAAAATAACCCAGGCTTAATTATTGTTCTCTCTCTCTCTCTTAATCTCCTTCTTTGTTTCTCTCTTTATATTATTTTTCTGTCTCTCTTTCTTTCTATTCTTCCTATCTAATTTACCTAACGAAATGGGTCCCTTGGATGCTATTAGTAGGAGAGAAGTAATAAGGGCAAATGGGTCCCTTGAATGCTATTTGTGGGAGAGAAGTGAGTAGGGCAAATGGGTCCCTCGAATGCTATTAGGGAGAGAGAAGTGAGTAGGGTAAATGGGTCCCTGGAATGCTATTCAGGAGAGAGAAGTAAGGAAATTGGTCCCTTGACTGCTATTAGTGAGAGAGAAGTCAGTAGGGCAAATGGGTCCCATGAATGCTATTAGGGAGAGAGAAGTGAGTAGGGCAAATGAATCCCTTGAATGCTATTAGGGTAAGAAAAGTAAGTAGGGCAATTGGTCCTGTGAATGCTATTAGGGGGAGATAAGTGAGCAGCGCAAATGGGCACCTTGAATGCTAATAGGGGGAGAGAAATAAGTAGAGCAAATGGGTCCCTTGAATGCTATTAGTGGGAAAAAAGTGAGTAGGGCAAATGGGCCCCTTGAATGATATTAGAGGGAGAGAAGTGAGTAGGGCAAATGGGTACCTTGAATGCTTTTATAGGGAGAGAAGTAAGTAGGGCAGATGGGTCCCTTGAATGCCATTAGCAGGAAAGAAATGAGTAGGGCAAATGGACGTCTTAAAGGGAATCCCAGATAATGAATGAGGCACGAAATGGGAACACAATCCAACAGACGCAGAGGACACAGATGCTCTCATTCATTTCGGGAAAAAGTGAAAATGGAGGGATTTAGGGGTAACGAGCATTAAAGAAAAATCACCAGCGACTAAGTGAATAGTCATCAACCTCCAATGTAAGTGGGATACCGAGAGACAGACAATCTAAAATGCAAACGATTCTATATTAGCCAGTAATGTTGCAAATCCTTCCTCTAGAGGTGACGGCGTTTGCTGGTAAATTCTACCATTAAGTATCAGTCATCTCGAAGTTGTTTAAGAAATACTAAAGAAGAAACCGGTCTGGATTTATCCCCAGTGTTTAAATTTTCCCACAAGTATATACATACATATATACATACATACATACATATATATATGTATATATATATATATATATATATATATATATATATATATATATATATATATATATATATGATTTAATCCTTTTAATACGTGATTCGTTTATCACATATTACCTAAGGTCAAGGGTTCAGAAATAAATTCGAAACCAGTCTTTCATATTTTCTCCCATGGTAATGTGTAATATATATACATATATGTACACATATATATGTATATGTGTGTGTATACACACACATACATATATAATTATATATATATTATATATATATATATATATATATATATATATATATATATATATATATATATATATATATATATATATATATATATATATATATATATATATATAATCAACACACACTCACGTGTGGAACAGAAATAATTTTCCGACTCACATCAAGATCGAACCCAGGTTTTTCTATTGAAATGCAGGAGCACTGCCCACTAGGCCATACGTCATAAAAGAAGTTGGAACTTGAGGGCAACTCCATCCAAGGAATTACCTGGGCAAGCTAACTGCTTGCATGCCAGCGTGTTTTCCCCATCTTCCCGACTCAGCAGTGACCTAATTGACGTATTTCATTTGAATTATCCTTCTGAGTGAATAAGATAGAAATAATCAACACACACTCATGTGTGGAACAGAAAAAAATTTCTGGCTTATATCAGGATTGAAAGGCAAGGGCGCTGCCATCTAGGCCATACAAATCATAAAAGAAGTTGGAACCTGAGTGCCACTGCACACAAGGAATTGCCTGGGCAAGCTAACTGCTTGCATACCAGCGTGTTTTCCCCAACTTCCCGACTCAGCAATGACCCAACTGACAGCATTTCATTCGAATTACCCCTTCTGTGTGAATAAAATAGAAATAATCAGCACCAATGTCGTGTGGAACAGAAATAATTTTCTGACACGCATCAGGATCGAACCAAGGTTTTTCTAATGAAAGCCTAGGGCGCTGCCCACTAGGCCATACAAGTCAGGACAAGCTAACTGCTTGCATGCCAGCATGTTTTCCCCAACTTCCCGACTCAGCAATGACCCAACTGACAGTATTTCATTTGAATTATCCTTCTGAGTGAATAAGATAGAAATAATCAACACACAATCACGTGTTGAACAGAAATAAATTTCTGGCTCTCATCAGGATCGAACCCAGGTCTTTCTATTGAAAGGCAAGGGCGCTGCCATCTAGGCCATACAAGTCATAAAAGAAGTTGGAACCTGAGGGAAACTGCACCCAAGGAATTACCTAGGCAAGCTAACTGCTTGCATACCAGCGTGTTTTCCCCAACTTCCCGAATCAGCAATGACCCAATTGACAGCATTTCATCCGAATTGTCCTTCTGAGTGAATAAGATAGAAATTATTAACACACAATCACGTGTGGAACAGAAATAAATTTCTGACTCACATCAGGATCGAACCCAGGTCTTTCTATTGTAAGGCAAGGGCGTTGCCCACTAGGCTATACAAGTCGGGAAGTTGGGGAAAACACGCTGGTATGCAAGCAGTTAACTTGCCCAGGTAATTCCTTGGGTGCAGTTGCCCTCAGGTTCCAACTTCTTTTATGACTCGTATAGCCGAGTGGGCAGCGCCCTTGCCTTTCAATAGAAAGACCTGGAGAGAGAGATATATATTAAGGAGGTTAGAGAAGATCACTCCCAGTCATCTAGTAGTTATTAGTTTTCAGGGATTCCAGGTCAAAATCTTCACTTTTTGGGGGGGATTTGTCCCCCTAGAAAAGTGGCTGAAAAACTTACAGTATTTTTTTTTTCAGTTTATTTCTGTTTTGTCACAAACTTCCTTTGCTTATCCGTGTTACATTTAATTAAATTTTTCTCCGAAAAATCATCTATTTCCATTTGTCATATTGCATTTTCTTGGCTGTCATTTCGAATGTAATTTATAATCGAAAATAGTTAGACTTGCATGCATATATATATATATATATATATATATATATATATATATATATATATATATATATATATATATACATACACACACACACACACACACACACATATATATATATATATATATATATATATATATATATATATATATATATATGTGTGTGTGTGTGTGTGTGCTTGTCTGTATTTCAAATATAAGTTTAACTTTATTTAGTTCAAATTTGCGTTAATGATTATAAAGAACAGTTTTATAATGAGATGCAGATATTTTAAAAGATACATTTATCTTTATTTAGTTCAAACTTGCTTTTGAAATCTTAAGGAATGCTTTCATTCGAAGGCGGAGGAAGAAATTTGGAATCGTATGACAGGAAAGACCCTTCTGTTGAATGATAAAAATGGCTTTTTGGTAGGACAGTTTTGAAAGAGGAATAGGGGCAAATACCCCGTCCACTTTCTTTAACGGCGTATATTTTTTCGGGGCTGTTACTTTTTCAATATGAGAGTCTCTCTCTCTCTCTCTCTCTCTCTCTCTCTCTCTCTCTCTCTCTCTCTCTCTCTCTCTCTCTTTCTGTTAATAACATTATTTGAAAAAGAATGCAATGTTCGCATAAAATTGAAAAATTCCCATCATGCTCAGGACATTTGTAAAGTTTTCCAGCGGGCCAGCTTTCATGGTTGATAATTCTCTCTCTCTCTCTCTCTCTCTCTCTCTCTCTCTCTCTCTCTCTCTCTCTGTATCTTTGTCTGTCTGTCTGTCATTACACTTGACGTTCAAAGACTCTCGATACTTGCCAGGGAAATGAAGAGGCGTGGCACCGGTGCCACAGTGAATGATCACACGAGACCTGAAGAGCCTCTTTGATCTGTGTTGAAAGTCTCTTCCGCTGCACCAAATGAATTCAGCAAAGATGTGTTTGATTCCCTCCCTCTTTGGGACTCCTCCTCACGTTATATGATTTTGTCATTTTCCTTTTTTAAGTTCTTGTGTGGTTGCTTCGGAAATATAAGTTGTTCCGACAGTATATTAGTACGTGTAAGTCTCTTGAATTCAGAACTAGATTTTTTATTATTATTTTATACACTAAAGCTTACTTTCTGCATCTGAATTTTCTTTGATTAAATTCTTATGTGTTTGCTTTAAAAATATACGATAATCAGACAGTACGTGTAAGTCTGTTGAATTTAAACCTAATTTTCTTATTATCACCTAATATACTAAAACTTACTTTCTATATCAGAATTTTCCTTTTTAAATATTTTTGCGGTTCCTTTAAAAATCTAAGATATTCAGAGAGTACATTATTGCGTGTAAGTCTGTTGAGTTCAGAACTTCATTTTTTCTACCGTTATTTAATGTACTAAACTCTCTGCCCGTTTTTTAGTTTTGCTCTTTTCGTTTTAAATGTGTAATGAATTTACTTTCTATCACTCCAGTGCAAGTCATATTTCAAGAGTGTCTTTAGTCCGCCATGGGTTTTTTGTTAATATATATATATATATATATATATATATATATATATATATATATATATACATATATATATATATATATATATATATATATATATATATATATATATATATATATATATATAAATATATAAATATAAATATATATATATATATATATATATATATATATATATATATATATATAGATATATATATATATATATATATATATATATATATATATATATATATATATATATATATATATATATATATAAACAGAGAGATAGATAGACATATTATAAAATATGATGGCTGTAATGAACACATGAACATGTGCTTCGCAGAAACAAATTTATGACTCACATCGGGAACGAACCTCAGTCTCCCGAGCAACAGGCCAAGGCAGAGCCGACTGACCTGTCACTCGGGAAATCGAGGTTCGTTCGCGGTATGAGTCAGAAATTTATGTTATAAAGTGGGTGTAAAGATTTCCTGCACATAAATATATGAGTTGTGACTTTTTACTCAATAGGAAGCCTAAGATTTACGTAAATACATTACCTAAATGTACGACGCGATTTCAACATTTCACGAGAAGTACTCTCTCTCTCTCTCTCTCTCTCTCTCTCTCTCTCTCTCTCTCTCTCTCTCTCTCTCTCTCTACTTACCCACTGTTCAGATGGACCGTGGGCTATGTTCCACCCACACCCTTCCTTAATTTCCTGATAATGAGAAGCAGGTTCTAAGAAAAACAGAAGCACTTAATTATAAGAAGCACGTCCGCAGTGCAGCAATACAGTATTATGTAAGAGGACTCTCTTTTTTTAGCGCTAACCAATACCCTTATCATCGTTATTAGCCAAGCTTAAATTCTACCTGGAGAACCAAAATCAGGGGCCATCACACCAGTTTTTTTTAGCGAAACATCGAAATTTTATGAAATTCGGGTTAAACATGTTGAAAAATTCTCCCACCATTTGGCAATACTTTCCAGCAGTTTCATAGCGAAAATCGATCTCTAAGTATTTTACTTTTATCATTTTATTATGCTACTGACGTCATCCGCGGTGACCACGGGCTCCCACGCGTAGTAAACAATACGTGACATCTGTCAACATCGTTTTTGTTTGCTTTTAATTGTTTATTGTTTTGAAAACTCTGTTTTTTTTGTAAATTAATATATTGGCAACTTCCTCTGTCTGTCTGGTGAGGCTGGACGTGGGTGTTGCAGACCGGAGACTGGAGTCAGTCACGTTCAGTTTGTGTCTGTGGCTTTGATTGAGACTTGCCATGCAATAGAACTTTGCACTGACCACCGACTTTTTTTTCTTCCTTTCTCACCTTTATTACGTAGCTGGAAAGATGCCTACACGTAAGAAGTCTCTACTAAGTAGGCAAGAACTTGCTTAAAGCCATGAGGGCTAAGAAAATCGAAAAGGCAAGGAGTAAAAACATTCCCGTTACCCTTTCTAGTAGTACCCCAACTCCTACAAACCACCCCACCAGCTCCACCACCGGAGTCATCACGAGTGCTGTGAAGAGGAAGCGATTGCTGTTGGGTGGGACTGTTACCGAGGGAGAGAAAGCAAAGGCACATTCTATATTTGCCGAATCTAATATAGCAGACTTCATATCTATGTTGTTATGCCCTAATTGTGCACAAAATAAAATGACAGTGAAATACATACATCATCAGCTAGATACTTACATGAAAGTTATATGTGAACAGTGTAACTTAGTTGTATATGATGAAACAAAAAAACCCGAGAAGTGAAGGAGAAGAATTTTCATCCCCAAACCATTATGATTGTGTATGGGTGTATGTCTTTAGGGAAGGGCTATTTAGCTGTGGAGAAACTTGTGTCATTTTTAGGGCTCAGAAATTTTACTTTTGTAACTTTCCATAGATATGCAAACTTCATTACTAAATGTGCAAAGGATAATGCCCAAAAAGCAATAAAAAAATCCATGAAGTATATAATACGCCAAAACAACGAAGAAAGTGATGGTGGGTGGGTAGATGTTGCCGTTAGTTTTGGTGGGACATGGCACTGTCGAGGGCACAGCAGCAATTTTGGAGTAGGTGCTGTTATTGAAGCAGAAACAGTTCACGTAACAGACTACAACGTAATGAGCAAAGTTTGTGACCAGTGCAATAAAAAACCGAACATGATGGAAAAGGGTAAAATTTCACATACTGAATATGTGGAGTGGATGAACACTCACTCGGACACAGATTGTGAACAAAATTACGAAGAGTCATCTGGCGGGATGGAGGCAAAGTATACCTTAGCTTAACCAGACCACTGAGCTGATTAACAGCTCTCCTAGAGAGGGCTGGCCCGAAGGATTAGACTTATTTTACGTGGCTAAGAACCAATTGGTTACTTAGCAACGGGACCTACAGCTTATTGTGGCATCCGAACCACATTATAGCGAGAAATGAATTTCTATCACCAGAAATAAACTCCTCTAACTCTTCATCAACCGGCCGGAGACTCGAACTCGGGACTAGCGAGTGCCTGTCCACAGCTCTACCGACTCTCTCAACGAAGAGCTGAGAGCTGGGGATGGAGGCAAAATCTGCTGCTGAAATGTGGGGACGATCCAACGATTATAAACTGAGATATGTAAGTATGATATCTGACGGTGACAGCTCATCATATGCAGCTCTCAGGGGAATGAATGGTGGCACTGGACCGTATGGCAACGAAAGCCAAGCTGAAGAGTTAAGAGTGCGTAAATCATGTGGCGAAACGCTTTGGTTACAATGTACGAGAAGGCAAAAGGAAATTTGTTTTAGAAGATGAATCTGAGGGAACAGAGCCCCCACCAAAAAAGAGTAAGCTGTCAATGGGAGGGCGTGACAAACTGACTGATGTCGTCATTAATCAACTACAATACTATTTCTCAGTTTCAATGAAAAGGAAGATAGGGAGAACTGCTGAGGAGATGAGAAATGAAATACAATCATCCCTTTATCAGTGCTCGTCTACAGACGATAACCCCCAGCATCACCTTTGTGCTAAAGGGAAAAACTCATGGTGCTTTTATAATAAGGCCCTTGTACATGATGAAGTGCCACAATCACACAAACAGATGAAAGTTTATTTCAAGTTGGAAAAAAATGAATTTGCGTTTCTAAAACAAATATATGGTCGGTTAAACTACAAATGAGCTGATGAAAAAATATTTAAAAGGACTAACTCAAAATAGCAATGAGTCACTGCACCACAGAATTTGGAATTTATGCTCAAAGCACCAGAGGGCAAGTAAGAGAATGGTGGACTTCGCAATTGCAACTGCTGTTGCAAGATATAACACTGGTTATTTGGCGTCCTCCTTACTTCACGTTGGGATTCATATGACAACTGCAGTAGCCAAACATCTAAAAAAACTAGATAGATTAGTGGACTCTCCTACCAGAAGGAAGACGAGGATCAAGAACCTAAGACGAGACATGCAGTATGCTGCTGGAGCATTCTGAAGTTTAAATGGCCGTAACTCAAAATTAAGTTTCACCACTCAAATTGTAACTACCTTCTTATTTTTTAAGATATTCATATGCAGTTTTATTCTATGCAATTATGAATGATGGAATTTTAATGTAACTAGAGCGTTTTTTTCATATTGTATGTTTTTTTTTTAATGCCAAAAATTTCTCATATAGCGAATAAGCGTAGTTTCAACAATTTTTTGGACAGTAATTTTTTTTTTTTTTTGAGATTCTGTCTTGATAGAATTGTAGATTAATAGTTTCTCTACCCGTCAGAAGTTAAAAAAATTGCAATTTAAAAAAATGTTGACAGTTATACAATTCAAAAAATAGTGAACATTTGGCATAATTTTACTTATTTATTTTTTTCTTCCTTTCTTTGTGATGAATCTTCTTGAAATTTTCTACACACATAAGTAGGCATGATTTTTATTAGTGAATAAAGTTTCAAAGAGATATCTCTGTTATTTTAATTTTTCCTAAAAGTGAGTGAAAACTCCCCTTAAAAAAACAGAATATAGAATTTAGGCAAAGGCCAAGCGCTGGGACCTGTGAGGTCATTCAGCGCTGAAACTGAAACTGACAGTAAGGAGGTTCTACAGGTGTAACAGGAGGAAAACCTAGCAGGTGCTCTATGATCAATTGTTAGGAGAGGGTGGAAATGAAGTGGAAGAAAGAGAACATGAACGAAGGTACACTAATAGGAACGAAAGGGGTTACGGCTAGGGGCCGAAGGGACACTGCAAAGAACCTTAAGTAATGCTTACAGTGTACCGCATGAGGAGCACTGACGGCACTATCTCCCTACGGGGAGGACGCTTATAAAGCCGAAGGGCTCCATTAGACAAAGCAACTCAGTTGCTGGAAAATGAAATGGAAAAGTAAACATTATGATACTTGTCAGAAATAACAATGAACACCTAACTGGACAAAACTATTAAGTCAAATGAGACTGGATATTATTATTATTATTATTATTATTATTATTATTATTATTATTATTATTATTATTATTGGAAAAGCCCCTGTTCATATTGAACAAGCTTACAGGGCCCACTGGCTTAAAATTCAAGCTTCCAAAGAATGAGGCGTTCATTTGAAAGAAGTTACAGAAGACCGTAGGAAATAAAAAAGAAGAGATCAGTTATTAGAAAATAAAAAGAGGTGATGAATTAATAAACTAATTAATAAATAGGAAGAAATAACAATAAATTAATGAAATACAAGGCATATTCTTTTAGGGCAGTAATGCATTGCAAGTTCGCCTGATCTTTAGAGGTTCTAATTGCACATCCTCAGGGAGGCAGTTCAGTGAACCTATTCAGTACTACTGCTTTTACACCTACTCGGCTCTATTACTAGGAAGGTCTTTCCATAATTTCGTCATAACTGAAACTGACCTCAAGAAATCTGTGGTGCTGAACAAGGAGACTGCTCAGCGAACCTCTTTAGTAATAATGCTTTTAAATCTGCTTTGAAATTCTGGAATCCAATTATTCAACCCTAATATTAGGAAGGTCATCCAATAATTTTGTCATAACTGAAACTCACATCAAGAAATCTGTGGTACTGAACCTCACATAAAGAAAAAGCGAGACCTATAGAATCAATTCCCTGTCCAGTGCTGTATGTTGGATGGTATAGTTTGGATCTGCAGGCAAAGAATGATCAGAAATAAGAAACATTTTATAGCTCTTGCACAATGAGGGCATCGAACGGAAGGCCAGAGATTTATACCAAAATTTATATGAGAGTGACCTGATGGAATAGAATGGAATATAAAATCTAGGCCAAAGACCAAGCGCTGGGACCTATGAGGTCATTCAGCTTAGAAAGGAAGCTGAAAACAAAAAGGTATGAAAGGTGTAACACGAGGAAAACCTCGTAGTTACACTATGAACCAACTGTTTTGAGAATGTGGAAAGTAAGATGGAAGAAAGAGAATATGAAAGGGGTACGATGGTACAGTAAAAGGAATAAAAGTGTTGCAGCTATGCGCAGAAGGGACACTGCAAAGAGCCTTAAGTAACGCCTACAGTGCACCGCATGTGAGGTGCGCTGATGGCACTGCCCCCTTAGGGGGAGAGTCAGCTGATGAAGACGGAACTAGGTAGCAATATTCAAAGCACAGCAGAATAAAAAAAAAAAAAACAGCGATTGTTTTCCAGACTCTTGCAATTATCAAAAAGCCATTTTTTAAGCAACTGATCAAGAGACTAAAGGATATGCTTCTCAAAAGTGAATCTGCGGCCCAGAAGAGCATCTAACGCTTTAAATAAGTGGACTGTAAAAAGATAAAAATTATCAATGAAGATCTTTGAGTAGAGGGCTTCGATGTACTATGAGGCCTAGACCTACAGGTGAACATACTTTGAGATTTCTATAGGTCTCATACATTTCCCGTCCTGTGACGTGCACTAATTTTGCCTAAATCTATTAAGAGAATCCACAGTCATATGTCTACAGTCAGGAGAGAGTGTAGATGTAGATAATGCAGCATCATCTGCTTAATCCACCAGGTTGTTTTCTAAGACAAACAATATATATATATATATATATATATATATATATATATATATATATATGTTACACCTACAGATTCAAACATTCCTTTCGAAATGCTACGTAACGTGTTTCGCGGCCTAACTCCAGAAGACAGGTAACCCGCAACTCTCTCGCTCTCCTCTCTCTCTCTCTCTCTCTCTCTCTCTCGCACTCAACCCACGGATTCTCTCTCTCTCTCCAACACCATCCTCAAAATGGATACTCTAAGGAAACACAATCTTTCCTACATAAATAGATTTATTATCAAACAAACCCAACAAGTAATGAATTAACAAAGAAAAGATTAAAATGCATAATAAATGAATTATCAAGTCAAAAATAGTCGAATTCACGATTTAATCTTACTCTGGCTAAAAAGCCTTTACACTCAAAACTCTCACACACTCCATCGCAGACATTATACGTCTAGTCTTAAAGTCAACCACATTGAAAGCAACCACTAAACTGCAAAGATTGCAGTGTCCTTTCTCTATAACCACAACAACCCCACAGACATCTGTTGAAAATCAAACAAATAGTAATCTCCCACAAATACAGTATACAAGCATGTGATATAATAATGAAAGTCTAAAATGCATGGTTAACCAATGTCAAATCAGAACACAATAAAATAGAATATTAAAGTGACATAAATGACTATGTCCAATTCTCCCCACAAATTCATAAGTGTCTTGGATATGGTAAATTCACAAGTTCACAGTCCACACAGGAAAAAAGAGAAGTCTAGATTTACCTTAACTGCCGGTTTCTAAGAGATTGGAAACACACAAAGCCACGTCTGGACGATATCGCTCTTGCTTAGTTAATAATCAACCAGACCTAACTTTTGGGCAGAATTAGACATAATCTCCATTTTTCTAACGCACGAACTTACGTACTTGCATACCAACTTGGTCGGTCGCCTCACAAACCAGTGTCAATATTGTGTGTTCATCGAGCCAAAACAGCTGAAGCAATCGAACTATCTGTTGACTCCAATGATTTTGCAACTGTGCGATCGTCCTAGTTCCACTTTGAAGCGTCTCTTTCGTTTCATCACACTAAGATTGAATATACACAGTAATTCTAAAATCAGACACATTACCCCATATAGTGCTCGGCCACCCCATAAGAGTGTCTCGCTCTCTTAATGGCGAACTAGAATAAAAGCATACGTATAAAACATAACAAATAGAACTATGCTCAACCAGCAACCTCCACCCCTTCAGGAGCACTGCCCCTGGAGGGATGGAGGCTTTAAAAAAAAAAAAAATCTAATTTCTAAGGTATCCGAAAACTTACCATTTACTCCTAGCTTCGTTTGACCACCATCGATGAACTTAGAAGTTCGGCCGAGATATTTCTGCGTGAAATTCGGAATTCCAGATGTAAAGAGTGGAAACTGTTCATGCTGGAGTGATGCTTGACAGTCCATTCTAATTCAGTATTCTTGTGGCTTCCATCAATCCAAATTAGACCTGAAACCTGCCAAATACAAAAATCAAAATATCAGAAAAATGTGTTACATTTAGAGCTATTTCAACAATTAGCCGATGAACTGGCAGGAAAAATTACTTCGAAAACCTGCCAAATACAAGAGAAACTCATAGAACAAATATTAACATACTGAAAAAACTGACTTCAGCAATTAGCCAATGCACTGGCAGGATCAAGTGACCTTTCATTACAAATTACTTAATGAAAGTTACGGTACAATAAGAATAAGACACTTAATAATGATGAAAAATGAACTCTGTGTTCAGGAAAACCAATAGTGTAGACTTAAGTTAAATATCCTGTGACTTTCAACACTTCCGTGAAGCAATATCGATTAATAACAATTACTTAAAGAAAGTTACACTACAATAAGTATAGACAATGATCAGAAAATAAATGATCTCTGTATTTAGGGAAATATATTTTACGTGGATTCGCCAGTGCGCATCACACGATGCAATTACGCCTTACATAAGGTTCTTTGCAGCGTCCCTTTGGCCCCTAGCTGCAACCCCTTTCAGTCCTTTCCTTGTACCTCCGTTCATATTTCTTCTACCTTCCTTTCCACCATCTCTCAACAATTGTTTCAACATTATTCACAGTGCTGAATGGCCTCATAGGTCCCAGCACTTGGCTTTTGGGGCCTAAGTTTTATATTTCTGTTTCTATTCCAACAGTTTAACGAGTAATTCAGCTTATACTTAAAAAGGAAAACAAGCAGACTTGCCTTGTTTTTTTTTTTTCTTTCAATGCAAGTTTTCTCTAATGCATCTACTCTCCATTTCAGGGACCGCGAGTCACCGTTTTTCTCAAATATCTTTCAAACCAATTATTTGATCGAAATAGTGCTCTGACGCAGTGTACAAGACACCGCCCGCTAATTTTTGGTAATATAGTGCATTGTCAAATGGTGTTAGTTAAGGTGTTTTACTCTTGACTTACATGGTGTTGCCAAGCATCGCCAAACTATGCATTCGAACGTCCTTTATTCCCACTCAGTCCCTCCCTACCTCCCTCCCTCCCTCTCCCCTCCCCTCCCCTCCCCTCCCCTCCTCATCCCTCCCTCAACCCACTTTCCTGGCCTCCCCGTCTCCACCCCTCCTTTCCTGTCTATTTTTATATTATATTGAGTAATACTGGATGTTATAAATATGTTGGTTTTTGAAGATTCTGTGTTCATCTAATTATTGTTGTTGCATTTTCTCAAGTTATACAAATGGGAGTAGGCTAACGAGTGTATGACCTTCACCCCTATTCACCCAGTACAGCACAATGTGCCTACTACGACGATCTCTGCAATCCTTTACCCCTCGAATCAACGTGTTGGCTACGACCAGGTAAGATAAGGCAGCCAAAATTAAATTACAGCGTAACCTACAACCCAGTTTAATTAACGCTACCATATATAGTGGTAAAGGAATTATGAAATCGCTCTCTCTCTCTCTCAAACATTTTGCAAGCATCACTCAAAATGCTCCATCATTCCACAGGCATCTCTCTCTCTCTCTCTCTCTCTCTCTCTCTCTCAAACATTTTGCAAGCATCAATCAAAATACTCCATCATTCCACAGGCATCTCTCTCTCTCTCTCTCTCTCTCTCAAACATTTTGCAAGCATCAATCAAAATACTCCATCATTCCACAGGCATCTCTCTCTCTCTCTCTCTCTCTCTCTCTCTCTCTCTCTCTCTCTCTCTCAAACATTTTGCAAGCATCAATCAAAATACTCCATCATTCCACAGGCATCTCTCTCTCTCTCTCTCTCTCTCTCTCAAACATTTTGCAAGCATCAATCAAAATACTCCATCATTCCACAGGCATCTCTCTCTCTCTCTCTCTCTCTCTCAAACATTTTGCAAGCATCACTCAAAATACTCCATCATTCCACAGCCATCTCTCTCTCTCTCTCTCTCTCTCTCTCTCTCTCTCTCTCTCTCTCTCTCTCTCTCTCTCTCTCTCTCTCTCTCTCAAACATTCTACAAGCATCACTCAAAATACTCCATCATTCCACAGGCATCTCTCTCTCTCTCTCTCTCTCTCTCTCTCTCTCTCTCTCTCTCTCTCTCTCTCTCTCCCGTGTATTAAGTATCAACATAGGTTGAAAAGAGATGCTAACAATTGAGAATATCACAGGAACTGTATTCACAGTTTTCGCCACTATCAAGGAACAAATCACCCACGCCATCACTCTCGATGTTGATAATGACGGGATCTACAGGTTTGTGGATGTCGTCCTCTGACCAGAACTTATCCTCGAAGGCTCTGCACTGTCTCAATGCACCTTCCCCCTAGCCCCACCTCCCTCGTTGTGCTAACCTCGGCTTCCTCTACGCTGGCCTGCAGAACTGCCCGAGTGAATCGCTGCAATGCGGAACGCACAGTTTTTCCGAATCCAGTTAAAAAATGTCACAGGCAAAAAAGTTACAGGAAAAAAAGTCACTTTAATCTTTCTTAGATAGTGACCCCCAGGGGTTTTAACCCGGTATATATCACCTTTGTGGCGTGTTTGGTACAAGCCCATTGCGGATGACCGTACAAACATAAACAAAAAACTCTAAATACCATAAAGATAATGAACCCCAGGAAATATTGTGAATTTTTCACCGTGACTTTATTACCGGCCACCATAAATTAATGTGACTTTTTTCCCTGTGAGTTTTTTCCTAGCCAAAATTGACTTTTTCCCTGTGACTTTATTAACCCTTTGATTACGGCCGAGATGAGACCTCACACTTACCACAATCCGGAGGGTTTTCAGACGGTAGTCACCCGTAGCATGCTACCAGACGCACGAAATCGTAAACAATCATTGTAATAGCGTTTGTATTTGTTGTTTTGCTGCAAATTAACCTGTTTTATTTATATGATAATATTGTGATAGTAGCGATCCGTGATATAGATATTATGCAATTAATGTAACAACACAAATAAATAAACATAGGATAAGTACTATATATCGGGGTTTAGTGTTGCCAGAGGTATAAGCACTGCACTGATTGAGGATGACAGTCTTCTTTTTTTTTTTTTTGTCATTTTCTCTAATTCTGTTTGAATCCGTAAAGGACAGCTACATCACAGTTGTGTATTATAGTTAAAAATTATTTGTATATTCGTCAGAAAACTAATCATAAAGAATGTTCATCATTTTTATGGTTCCGCTTACTATTCCACGAGCTGGGCAAAAAAAAAAAAATGAGAGAGAGAGAGAGAGAGAGAGAGAGAGAGAGAGAGAGAGAGAGAGAGAGAGAGAGAGAGGCGTGACAGAATAAAAATTTTTACCTATGATTTATTCCTTCTAATTGTACATCAATAACATTGGAGAGTAAGTAGACACAATCACAATATTGGTTGCAATATTAACCACATTTCTGGGTAATATTTTTATCAATGATCAAGCACCCAGCTGACAAGGGATACGCAATCTAGAAATTCAGATGAATTCTGCAGTGTTTGAAAAATGGTTTAAAACCCAGCTTCTTCCCAATATAGGGCCATCTGCCATCATAGTGTTGGATAACGCTTCTTATCATTCAGTTCGAATTAATAAACCTCCGACAATGTCTGCCAAAAAGGATGAAGTTAAAGACTGGCTAATAAAAAATTAGTAAAGTTGCAAAGACATTCATGTAAAGAAAATGATTACGTGATTGACAGACTGGCAAGAGATCATGGACATAGTGGTTAGGCTGCCTACATATCACTGCCAGTATAATGCAACAGAACTGATATGGGCGCAGGTGAAATCATACGTGGCAAAGAAGAATCATTTTAAAAAATCAGACCTGCTTCCTTTGGTCAAAGAAGCAATTGAATCCATATCTTCTGACAACTGGGCTAATGATGTGAGACATGCCGAAGATATAAAAAGAGATGACGCTTCAAGAGATGTTTGCATTGATAAATATATAGATTCTTTTGTTATCGATGTAGCATCCTCTGACGAGGATTCTTCATAAGTAATGTCTCCTCATACTTCGATTGTAAATAAATTTATTGCTTTCCCTTGTTGTGTGATATCCTGTTGAACACTGAAATTGAAATAAATTGAAATATAGATCTGTTTTTTCGACAGAAAGTGGCAGAAATATCTTTAAAAATCTACATATAACAGAAATGCCACAGCAGTGATGAGTATCATATGACAGTGCTTTAAAAGCACAGGTAAATCTAATACTGTATAAATGTGTAATATATATATATATATATATATATATATATATATATATATATATATAATTGTGATATAGTTTTGAGCTTTTGAATTGCTTTCTTTCGTGCATGCCGTAATCCGTCTTTACCTCCTTGCTGTATCAAGGTTGAATTTTCACTGTACAGCTATAAAATAGCTCATGATAAACATTCTTTAAATATTGTTACACCCTATATATATATATATATATATATATATATATATATATATATATATATATATATATATATATATATATATATATATGGGTGTAACAATATTTAAAGAATATTTATTATGAGCTATTTTATAGCTGCACAGTGAAAATTCAACCTTGATACAGCAAGGAGGTAAAGACGGATCAGGGCATACACGAAAGAAAACAATTCAAAAGCTCAAAACTATATCACAATTATATGACTTCGATAACAGCAAAGGAACAGTAATAAAAAACTATAGTAGATGACGTAACTCAAGAACATTGCTCAGTACAGCATCCAAATAAACAAAACTGAAAATGAAAGCACATCTAGGTTTCCAAATTTCTTGCATCTATCATTTTCATATATTGAATTTTTTTTTTTTTTTTATCTAAAATTTAAGTGGGACAACAAAACTTCATTCAGAACGTTCTATTATAGTACACGTGCTTGATAACAGGCGCAAACAATGAGAGCTTGAAGTCAGAAGGTTAATGGTCAGTTTAAGAGGGGCAAAGTCTCTTCCTAAAACGGTCGTACTATAGTAACCCCCCCCCCCCCGCCTTTCTTGTTTACTTGCTAACCTTGTTTACTCTTATTCAGTTTTCATCCTCTGGACTTTACTACTGAAGGTAATCTATTTCTTGTTTTGTCATTGTCATTTTTCAATCTTTAAAGCATTTTAATTTTGTAAGCTCTGTTGTCAGTTTTAATTAGTGTTTTTGTATCTTTTTAGCCAGAAAAGATGGGATATGGGTGATCCCGAAGCGCACCTATTAATAAATATATCAATGATGAGCTGACTGTTCTTCCTATCCGCACTCCCTACTATATATAGCATATATGTATATATGTATATATATATATATATATATATATATATATATATATATATATATATATATATATATATGTATTTATATGTATATATATGTATATATATATATATATATATATATATATATATATATATATATATATATATATATATATATATATATATATATATATCTTTCTATCTATGCATCTATCTCTGTGTCTAACTATCTGTTAATACACACACTAACACACACATATATGTATACATACGTATATATTAACTTTATCACATACACAATTGTTCTGTGCATTAACTAAATTACTAAAAGGACCTCATTCAAACTGGATGGTATCTATAGATACCATGCAGTTTGAATGAGGTCCTTTTAGTATATATATATATATATATATATATATATATATATATATATATATATATATATATATATATATATATACATCACGAAGGAAGCAGTAGGGAAAGGCATCCTCATCATCTACAGTTTATTTTCAATGCCGACGTTTCGCGACGAATTCCAAGTCGCATTTTCAAGGCTATAAAATATAATATAATTTGCGAACATCAATAACAAATTAATGCAATGGCAACAGCTCTTTATGTAGTAAAAATATTTAAAACAAAACACCTCATTCCAAGACAAGTCAATAATGAGTAAAAGGAGTTCACTAAAATCTTAAAACAACCTACCTATATGAAAGAAAGAACAAGACTAACATAAATAAGTACAAACAGAGTGAGGAAAACCAGTTGCCCAAACTAGGCTATAAACAATTTCACTGAGGACGATTGAGTATTTAACGACGGCACAGTCTTCCTGATAATTATGGATTCTAGGATGGTTAAGTCGTTGTTGTTCTGCACTCGGCCTAGGATGGAAAAATCCTTGCTGTCAATATAAGTTTTACATAATTTTGAATGATTTCGTATATTTGATTGCTCAGGATTAGATAACCTGCTACCTGTTCTATGACTTATGCCCCTGTGGGAATCTATGCGGACCTTCAACAGCCTCCTCGTGCATCCCACATATGTATATCCCGTGATCACATCCCGGGCAAGTGTACTTGTAAACAACGCTGGACGAAAACAGAGGACTGAGCCGGT
>JANJGK010007444.1:25000-31368 GCA_039081455.1 Macrobrachium rosenbergii | reverse complement strand
AGAATATATGTATATGTGTGTATATATATATACATATATATAATATATATGTATGTGTATATATATATATATATACAATACATACACACACACACAAAACCACTGCCGCAAGATTGATAATATCAAAGTAAAACCCGTAGTTCCTTCGCAGATCTTAGGAGAGAGAGAGAGAGAGACAGAAGAAACTATCGCAAAATTTTAATAAATATCAAAGTAAAACCTGTGGTGGTTTCGCAGATCTTAGAAGAGAGAGAGAGAAATTGCAAAAAATAAAACATCGAATGGACTATTATTTTGTATTAGAAATACTGTAAGTACACAAGAAACATCTCTCGATATACAAAGATGCATCAATACCGCTGCCGCAAGAATAATAAATATCGAAGTAAAACCCGTTGTGGCTTTGCAGATCTTAGAGAGAGAGAGAGAGAGAGAAATGAGATAATTATCTCGACCACATGCACCATTAGTCCTGATCTTGCTCTAGATCTCCGATACCGAATTAGAGCACGACGGCTCCTTTAAAGGTTTGTGGCTCTATGGCAATTTACGGTTCGACTCTTACAATCCCGGGTCTTGTGAGAATGTTAGGTCTGTAGTTGATGCTGGCCAATAGTAAACGGTTTTAAGTTTGCAGATTGATTGAATGGGATAGCATTGTATTATATTTATACATTTTATATATATACATGCGCACACACATATATGTGAGTGTATGTGTGTGTACACACAGACTCACGCACATTATATATATAAATAAATATAAATACACACACACACACATATATATATATATATATATATACACACACACATATAC
This sequence comes from Macrobrachium rosenbergii, assembly GCA_039081455.1. Lineage (NCBI taxonomy): Eukaryota > Metazoa > Arthropoda > Malacostraca > Decapoda > Palaemonidae > Macrobrachium > Macrobrachium rosenbergii. The sequence goes on along the minus strand of JANJGK010007444.1, from coordinate 30,548 downwards.
ATACATACATACACGTTTCGACAAATATTAAGCCACTCAAGAAGTTGATGTGTGACAAAAATTCATATATATGTAATTGTGCGTATGCGTATATGTATATATATATATATATATATATATATATATATATATATATATATATATATATATATATATATATATATATATATATATATATATATATATATATATATATAAATGTACGTACATGTGTGTGTGTGTGCTTGGGCTTCTTTCTTTTCGGGAAAGATAATCGCAACATTAATTAACATCGCTTTCCTCTTACAGCCTCTTTTGAGAGGGCTAATCGTAGCAGTCAGCTTGCAAGAGAGGCCAATCTGTCTCGGATGACCCTTGCCAAAATTGTGTAAGGAAAGGAAATGGTGGTCAGCTCTAAGCTTTCTCTTTTTAACGATTTTTTTTTATTAGGTGAATACAGGAAGAGGCAAATATTGAAAATTTAAATATTTAGCTTTCTTTTTTTTATATTTTTGTTTATGTTATATTTGTCCGCAGTTAAATATTTCCTTCGTTTTTGTTGGCAACAGAATTTTTTTCTGAAGTTAAGCCTAATGACACTACTGAAGCGCTATATGCTTATATATTTTGTCCCTTATTCTAAGCATTATTTTATTGCCCTGATTTCTTCGAATTTGAACAAAGACATTTTTCTTAAAGGTGAAACTTTCTTTGGAAATAGGCCAGATGGTTGTATTTAGCTTTAAATATCAATTTTTTATTTTTTTTAAATTTTCCCAGTGTCGTGTGTAATTCCATCATTTGATTAAAATTCATCGATAGCAAATATATTTTACATAATACAATCTTAATATCTTTCTCGTTTTACTTTTCATTATTTCACTTTGGGAATTTCGTATATATATATATTTTTTTTTTTTTTTCACTTTATTTCACACTCCGTTCGATCTCACCACCACCACCACCGTTTCGGGTGAGGCGTGATAACGACACTTTGAGTGCCCTAGACAGTCACGTTCCATTTGCAGTTTGAGAAAGGGAGCTGTTTCATAGGCGAGTCCCGAGAACTACTACTACTACAACTGAGAACGATTTCTCGCGAACATTATTTTGTGCAACGGGACGCAACATGAAGAATAATCGTTTAGCTGACTGGCGTCGACTATGAAGACTAATAGTAAGATGCAACAGCGAGGTTGGAAGAACACGGTATTCCGCAAGAGGAAACACGCATTCGCTGACATATTCTGCCCTAAATTGGAAGACTGCAGTATCTGCAAAAATACAAATCTGAGAAAAATGGTAGATACTCCCTTGCCTTACTACTGATTTTGCAGACACTGCAAATGGGACCCCCAAAATACTTGTGGAAAGCATTGAAGAATCATTCTGAAACTGCAGTAACTGGTGTATTAGTGTTTCACAAGCCCAATAGGTGGCATATCTCAATTTCGAAAATTTTGCAGATACTGCAGTATTCCATTGTAGGGCAGTATTATTATCAAAGGGGATATGAATCAGCATATTTCTTGTCGGGAAATAGTCTTTTTAATGTTCTTTGACGGAAATTCAAAGCAGGGAGAAGATGAAAGCACTTCCTCCTCATTAGGCTGAACGAGAACGCTATCACCATTAGGCAAATGAGCAGCAAGAACGCCATTATGGAAGTACTGATTACTCTATATGACTCTTTCCTTGCTCTTTCATCACTCATTCCTTACTCTTTCCTCGAAGGACGAGGACGTCTTTACCTCGTCATAACGGCGTGTCTTACCTTACCGGGAAATGATACTGAGAGTCGCTTAATGAAGGCTCTTTCTTAATAAACTTTTCATCGCTTGGTGCTCGAATTCTGTGGAAATCAACATCCAGCCTTTTTACTTGAGTTTGACGGGCTGACTTGGGCTAAGGGGGGAGGGGGCGGGGTGGGGGGTGTAGGGTAGGAGGTAAGAATATTGTTTTTATTTTGTGTTGAGTTCCTAGGTGCTTCTTGAGTCTGTTCCTTAAGGAAAAATAAGCAATCCGGCATGGCTTTATCTCAGGCGCAAAAACATCTGGAGCACATTCTCTCTCTCTCTCTCTCTCTCTCTCTCTCTCTCTCTCTCTCTCTCTCTCTCTCTCTCTCTCTCTCTCTTTTACCTTTCAAGGTTTAAGGTGTGTATGTGATGAAATTACGCTTAAGCAAATAAACAGTATCATTGAAAAATAACTCTTTACTAATTATAGAATAAAAATATAGTACTTCAGAGCATGTTTGCGATGATAATCACATTAGAATAACAAATAAAAGAACAGTAACCCTGACATAATTGTTTTTCAAAACGTTTCTTCCCCCAACATGGTATGTTGTCTTCCAGTTTGCCAGGGTCTGTATTTCATAATTGGGGAAGTCACAGATAAGAGTATAATAAGGAAAAACATAAAGAGTAGATTCCCGTAGGGCGGTAGCGCCATCAGTGCACCTCACGCAGTGCACCGTAGGCATTACTTAAGGTTCTTTGCAGCGTCCCTTCGGCCCCTGGCTGCAGCCCCTTTCATTCCCTTTACTGTACCTCCGATCATACTCTCTCTCTTCCAACTTCCTTTCCACCTTTCTAACGATTGTTATATATTGCAGCTGCGGGATTTTCCCCCTGTTATACCTTTAAAACTTTTTAACTCTCAATTTCCCCTTAGGCGCTGAATGACCTCATAGGTCCCAGTGCTTAGCCTTCGGCCTAAATTTTATATTCCATTCCATTCCATACGAGGAGTTGGGTTATAAAAAGTTTTGTGTTATAAAATCGAATATCGAAAGTCGACTACAGGAAACCGTTGAGAATCGCCCGAAAAGAAGAAAGTGGAATTTTAGAAAACTGTGGAACTTTCTTCGTCATGTGGGTTTTCCCGACTTCCCGTAGCGCCGGAGGAATCCGCCCTTAATTGGATAACACAAGGGCTTAAGCGTATTACACCTATGTGAGGAATTAGATTCCTCCCGAGGAGGAAGAATTGGATTGAGCCTAGAAGGAAGAGATAATCCTTAGGCAGGAATATCATTTTCCATTTCGTGATTCCCGTTGGGCTTTGATCGTAGATCTGCGCTGTAAGGAATTCATTCTATCTTTTCCGGATGAGTTGCTTATGTAACTTTGTTTTGAGGGAGAAGAGAACGGATGTCCTTTTGTGCCTTTGAGATGTAAGTTTATATATATATATATATATATATATATATATATATATATATATATATATATATATATATATATATATATATATATATATGTATAACTGGATCACGAAAATATGGAACTGCTAAGTAAAGTACTAGTGTCGAAAGGCCTCGCAGCACTCCAGTGTTTCCGTTTCCTTCGTGGATTTTATGTTTATATATATATATATATATATATATATATATATATATATATATATATATATATATATATATATAATATATATATATATATATATATAATATATATATTCATATATATACTGTATACATATATACATATATATATATATAATTACATATGCATATAATGTATAATCAACACGCAATCACGTGTGGGACAGAAATAAATTTCTGACTCACATCAGGATCGAACCCAGGTCTGTCAATTGAAAGACGAGATCGCTGCCAGCCAAGCCACACAACTTCCTTTATGACTTGTGTGGCTTGGTTGGCAGCGGTCTCGTCTTTCAATTTATATATATGTGTGTGTGTGCGTGTGTATGTGGTGAATGTTTGTTCTTATGGATGTGCCAACACTCAAACAAGTACGAGCACTTAAAGTGTATTTGTTTGATGAATAAGTTTCTCGTCACCTATGTGCTATTTTTTTTTTTTTTTCAGATAGATCATTCTTTTTGGAACGTATAACCAAACCCTTTCTCTTCGGAACAAAGAGTACACAGAATTTTCTTTTATCTTGCGCGTCAGATGCTTGATAAACAGATTGACGCTACCGAGGGAAAAGGGAGGCATAAAAACAGATTGACAGCGACCGAGACAAATACAGAAAGGACGCGTTTGTCCATCCTTCCTTACGGAAATGACCATATCCTCTTTGTTGACAGACCTTTTGTGTTGTCTTGAACGTGTATCATCGGTCACCCAACGAGGGAAAACATCTCTTTGTCCTTGTGGTGACTCCTGTAATGAGATGATCCTCTCCCACAGTAGTGTTAGTAGTAATGAGAAAGGTTATACCCTTTGTAACGGCCCAACGTTTGCCTCTGCCAACCTCTCCTTTGTTTTTATAAAGGTTGTTGCTCGTGATGATGCATATCTCACCTCCTCCCTCCCTCCATCCCTTCCCCCTCACCATCATCGTAAGTAAGGCTAGCGTGAATCAGTCAGAAATATAGGGTAATTAACATGATGCACGTGATGAGTGACTAGTTAACTGGCAGATTTTCAGGTTGGACGGTTTGAAGACAGTTCCTTTCACCATTTGCTACCAGGCTCTGGAATGTTCTTTCCTCTGTATACCCAGACCTAAAACCATCCTTCCAAAAGACGGATCTGTGGCGTCGATGACCATACTTGATGTAACGCCAGTTTAAAAGAGCCAGCCGAGTCTAAGCCAAGTTGAACTGAAATAAGTTCGTATTCTCTTCTTAGAACAGTGGGATAGAAATAATCTCGCTCCTTCTGTCGTGTATGGGTTCGAATTCCAACTTGGAATGGAGAACAGTGCGGCTTGCTGTACTTTGGGGATATTTGCTTATTGAAAAACGTAGGGATTCTTTAAGTACTAAAGATGAGATGGTTTACGAAGAAAAGGAAATGTAATGTTAAACTCGCAAATGGTAAATGATTTAAGATTTAAAGGAGATTAAATATGTTGAAAGCAAAGGGAGTGTAATATAAAACTTGCTGATGAAAAATGATTTAAGCTTTAAAAGAGACTAAAAGAGAGTCCCTTAAATGCAAAATTTAATTTTTCACATCTTTAGTTAAAAAAATAAAAATTTTATCGCCGCAGGAGTAGATCAGAGTTGCTTGGCTTATCCTTCGCATCAAAAACTGTAAAAATAAAAGACGCATGCATAGAAACAATAGTCAATAAAACGCGCAAACATGGAAGAGGAATAAAAAGACACATAAAAACTGGGAAAAATAGTGGATCCATAAAGATGCGAATATACAACGATAAAAAAACGCTCAAATATTGAACAAATATGTATATGTATGTATCAAGCTTATCACGAAAGTAAAATTCTTTCGGAATCATTTCGATGAGCTTGATTATCACAAGATTGGTGCTGATGTATTGAATTACATTTACGTCACAAGAGCTAATAATCGACTTCCGACAATGATGATGACGAAATCAGGAAAAGACTTCCACCCGTAACCGAACATTGCGTGCCGTCTCAGCCGCCATGTTGGAAACGAAGAGTCGCATTTCCGGAGTGGTTCCTGCTTCTGTTTCGAAAGCGTTCACTCAGTACCATCTAAATCCGTTCATCCGTTCTTGAGATAACTTACTAACGCTTACACCACTGTTTTAAATATATTTGTTAGCACTCGTTGCTGACAAAATGAATATTGCTCTTATTTCAGAAGAGGTTAAAAAAATGC
>JANJGK010007444.1:7500-22500 GCA_039081455.1 Macrobrachium rosenbergii | reverse complement strand
CGAATTATCCCTTCTGAGTGAATAAGATAGAAATCATCAACACACAATCACGTGTGGAACAGAAATAAATTTCTGACTCACGTCGGGATCGAACCCAGGTCTCTCAGGTGGAAAGCAAGGGTGCTACCCACTGGGCCATGCAAGTCTAAAAGAAGTTGGAACCTGAGAGCAACTGCACCCAAGGAATTACCTGGGCAAGCTAACTGCTTGCATACCAGCGAGTTTTCCCCAACTTCCCGACTCAGCAATGACCCAATAGACAACATTTCATTCGAATTATCCCTTCTGAGTGAATAAGATAGAAATCATCAACACACAATCACGTGTGGAACAGAAATAAATTTCTGACTCACGTCGGGATCGAACCCAGGTCTCTCAGGTGGAAAGCAAGGGTGCTACCCACTGGGCCATACAAGTCTAAAAGAAGTTGGAACCTGAGAGCAACTGCACCCAAGGAATTACCTGGGCAAGCTAACTGCTTGCATACCAGCGAGTTTTCCCCAACTTCCCGACTCAGCAATGACCCAATAGACAACATTTCATTCGAATTATCCCTTCTGAGTGAATAAGATAGAAATCATCAACACACAATCACGTGTGGAACAGAAATAAATTTCTGACTCACGTCGGGATCGAACCCAGGTCTCTCAGGTGGAAAGCAAGGGTGCTACCCACTGGGCCATACAAGTCTAAAAGAAGTTGGAACCTGAGAGCAACTGCACCCAATGAATTACCTGAGAGACCTGGGTTCGATCCCGACGTGAGTCAGAAATTTATTTCTGTTCCACACGTGATTGTGTGTTGATGATTTCTATCTTATTCACTCAGAAGGGATAATTCGAATGAAATGTTGTCTATTGGGTCATTGCTGAGTCGGGAAGTTGGGGAAAACTCGCTGGTATGCAAGCAGTTAGCTTGCCCAGGTAATTCCTTGGGTGCAGTTGCTCTCAGGTTCCAACTTCTTTTAGACTTGTATGGCCCAGTGGGTAGCACCCTTGCTTTCCACCTGAGAGACCTGGGTTCGATCCCGACGTGAGTCAGAAATTTATTTCTGTTCCACACGTGATTGTGTGTTGATGATTTCTATCTTATTCACTCAGAAGGGATAATTCGAATGAAATGTTGTCTATTGGGTCATTGCTGAGTCGGGAAGTTGGGGAAAACTCGCTGGTATGCAAGCAGTTAGCTTGTCCAGGTAATTCCTTGGGTGCAGTTGCTCTCAGGTTCCAACTTCTTTTAGACTTGTATGGCCCAGTGGGTAGCACCCTTGCTTTCCACCTGAGAGACCTGGGTTCGATCCCGACGTGAGTCAGAAATTTATTTCTGTTCCACACGTGATTGTGTGTTGATGATTTCTATCTTATTCACTCAGAAGGGATAATTCGAATGAAATGTTGTCTATTGGGTCATTGCTGAGTCGGGAAGTTGGGGAAAACTCGCTGGTATGCAAGCAGTTAGCTTGCCCAGGTAATTCCTTGGGTGCAGTTGCTCTCAGGTTCCAACTTCTTTTAGACTTGTATGGCCCAGTGGGTAGCACCCTTGCTTTCCACCTGAGAGACCTGGGTTCGATCCCGACGTGAGTCAGAAATTTATTTCTGTTCCACACGTGATTGTGTGTTGATGATTTCTATCTTATTCACTCAGAAGGGATAATTCGAATGAAATGTTGTCTATTGGGTCATTGCTGAGTCGGGAAGTTGGGGAAAACTCGCTGGTATGCAAGCAGTTAGCTTGCCCAGGTAATTCCTTGGGTGCAGTTGCTCTCAGGTTCCAACTTCTTTTAGACTTGTATGGCCCAGTGGGTAGCACCCTTGCTTTCCACCTGAGAGACCTGGGTTCGATCCCGACGTGAGTCAGAAATTTATTTCTGTTCCACACGTGATTGTGTGTTGATGATTTCTAACATATATATATATATATATATATATATATATATATATATATACATATATATATATATATATATATATATATATATATATATACATATATATATATATATTAATGTTATCTGTTTTTTGGATTTTGATATCAATTCGGGGCATGGGTCCAATCCCATTCCCAGGCCATTTGTTAACGTTCACAGCAAGCGGAGTGGAGAGGATGCTATTATTTTCTTTTCCCAACTTTCTACGGCAGTGAGAAAGTATCGTTGCCATTGATGGCATCAGGAGAAAAGGTTTACCCGCCATTTGGAAGGCATTACTCCCACCTAGGGGTCCACAGCCCTTTAGGCGCTCTTCTGCCATGAGGTACCCGAATCTGTACCCTAAACCACTGCCACTCTCTAGGGCAAGTGTCCAGGTTTTACTTTGTACTACCGCCGTAGCTCTACAGTTTTCAGCTACCCGTGACTAAATCACCAGTAGTCTTTCCTATTCCTGTACACATTGTTCCTTCACCTTTGTCTAACTCTGGGCCAAACCATCAAAATTCTTCTCCATAAACAAATCAGCTGTCAAATTTTTCTCATATGTTCCAGAAATCATGCAAATTCAGACTCCCAAGAATCACCATCCTTGTACTTTTCTTGTTGTTTTCAACAGAGCATGGGCAGCAGTCTTATTGCCTTTCGTATGATATGATATGCTTGAGGGGCACCAGTTTTCATTTCCTGAATATTTTTGCTGGAATCTTCGCAGCGCCGTAGTTGTTTCTGATTCTCATAGGTCAGTTTCTGATGGAAAATGCACAAACTTCTTCCTTCCATCTATTGTTTTTGTCACGATATAGTTGTAAGTTAATAGTCAGTTCGTATTTCCTCAGAAAGCCAAAAAGACGGCTTGATAAAAACGAAATCGAAGGAAGAGGTATACGTATTTTCACCGGAAACTAACTTCTGTTTCACCGGACAGTGACTCATTTTTCACCAGAAACTAACCTATTTTTCACCAGAAACTGGACTTATTTTCCACCAGAAACTGAACCTATTTCTCACCATAAACCGACCTGTGTTTCCCCAGAAACTGACGTATGTTTCACCAGAAACTTACTTATTTTTCAACAGACTCTGGCCTATTTTTTACCAGAAACTGACATATGTTGCACCAGGAACTGGCCTGTTTTTCATCAGAAAGTGACCTATTTTTCAGCAGAAACTGACATATTTTTCAGCAGAAACTAACCTATGTTTCATCAGAAACTGACCTATTTTTCACCATAAACTGAAATATTTTTCACCAGAAACTGACCTATGTTTCCTTAGAAACTGGCCTATTTTTCACTAGAAACTGACCCTTGAGAACTGGGTAATCCTTCAACAATACAGGGATCCTTTAAACAACTTTTGCTTCACCTGCAAATGAGACCGAGTTCGAATCTCGAGTCAAGCAGACTGATTTAGGTATTTTGATATGAAATTCATTATTACCATTATTTACCTAATATTGTTGGTTAGTGAATTAAGATGGGAGATAAACAGGGTGGAACTGGCAGAGGTTTGCAAGTCATATAATACCAAATAAAGCCAGTATGTATAAGCGAGAGAGAGAGAGAGAGAGCGCTTATACATACTGGCTTTAGTATACTTATATACTTGCATATACAGATTATATATATATATATATATATATATATATATATATATATATATATATATATATATATATATATATATATATATATATTTACAGCCATACATAAACATTGTACAGAATATGTATATGTATGAACAGCAACATATTTGCAATGTTATATACTCATACCAATAAATACTAACCTTTAACCAGTCGATGACGAACCTAACATTAGCAGGAAATCTTGCTCATCTGGCAGTCATTTCTGCTTAACCCTTTTGAATAGTTACTTCCGCCTCTGGATACTATTCAGCATCAAAGTCACTTCGCTTCACCTTTTATGTTTTGATGTTTGTGTCTGTCATTTTGTTAAGTTTATATTCCTTTGAATATGCAGCTCAGCTTTGTTTATTTTGAGGTTGGTCTTCTTCGTAATTGTCATTGTAAATCTTCTTCATAAGTCACCATAAATCTTCTTCATAATAGTTATTGTAAACGTGGAAGTACTTTTTAATGACTTCCGTTCACATAATTTGGAGGAAAATCATTTTTAGGTTCATTGCATTGCTAGGAAACCACAAGATCACCGGGTTAAGTTACCACTAAGCCGTTAAGGAAAATAAAGAATTATTAATGACACTAATATTTTAGCTGTTTTATAGTTTTTTTTTTTATATAATAACACACACACACATACTGTATATATATGTATATGCATACATACACACCAATGTATATATATATATATATATATATATATATATATATATATATATATATATGTATATATATATATATATTATATATATATATTTAGCATAGGGATATGGCGACCCCACCGCCCACGTTTGAAAGGTTCAGAGAGCCAAGCTTGGCACCTTGGGCAATTAGTGCAGCGCTCGGCTTATATTTACAAGGTCCTTGGATCGCTCAAAGTCTGCTCCCCCTTCCTCCACTGGTCCACTCAATTGTAAATAGCTACCAACGTCTGTTAGCTTCAAGGGCCTAGGGCTAGCAGTTTCATCCCTAGACTTGCTGGCATACCGGAAGACTGCTTTAGGCGCCGCCACCTCCAAAGAGGAAGGTGTGTGATCTGTATATATAAAAAAAAATATATTATATATATATATATATATATATGTATATATATATATATATATATATATATATATATATATATATATATATATATATATATATATATATATATGTGTGTATATATATGTATGTATATATGTGTGTGTGTTTATATCTTCAAGTTCACATTACTTTAGTCAAGCTGCATAAATTAAACCGTAGCCAGTCTGGTTACCAACACATCAAACAATAGATCACCAGCAACCAAAACTTTTCAAAACCATTGATCGTAAATTCACACAATTAATTAAACCCACGAATCAGGAAACTGAAGACATCTCGAAGACAATATAAATTCACTAATAACAATTTAAGAAAACCGCTAATGAATTTTTATAGACTGGATAATCACAAATTGAAAAATAAATTACTAAAAATAATCACTTATCGGAAGGTTCTTTAAAAACCGCATACACTAACGCGAACGCAATTTCGGGCGGGCCGAGTTTTTTCGCACTTGTCTTGGTGTCACGATTCCGCCGTACTGAAGGCGATGAAGCCACGGGTTGGAGAGAGAGAAAAGGCGCGGGCGTTGGCGGAAGTATTCAGGTGTTACTCCAGGGCGTCAAGGGTGGTTGGTGGGCGTAGTCGGCTCCGGGAGTGAAAATGTGATTGAATGATCGCTATGAATAATTTGGCGTTTAGGAAATGACTCTCTCTCTCTCTCTCTCTCTCTCTCTCTCTCTCTCTCTCTCTCTCTCTCTACTTATTGAAATATGAAAAAGTTCTTGCTTGCATGTATATAGATAGATAAGAATGTGCATAGGCGTATATGGTTGCTCTTGTGTATAAACTAACTATATATGTATGTATGTATATATAATTTATATATATATATGCTCTTGTTCATAAACTATATATATAAATATTGTTACGTGTGGGAGGTCTTGGTTGATCATGTATTATTCAATTTACGTAATTTTTACGGCCCTGCAAACCAAGATTACACGTAACCTGTCACTTGAAGCCAAAAGTTAACCTCAAAGACAGACGTTAATTAGCCAAAGGTCGCCAGTTAAGGGTTATTAACCTTAACAAAGAATATTTGAGATGAATTTGATTTTAAACGCAACGGTTCTTCCAAACATTCGGACGCGAGGCATACAAAAGCATCGAGATTTAACCTGTTTTTGCTTACCCTAAATCCTAGGTATTTTACTGGAATAATGGGGTTGAAGCTAACAATAAATAATTAGGCTTAATCTAGACTTTGTAAACACATATACCCTAAGTGGTGGCTGAAGGAAGAAAACAAAGAAAAAATGTGAAATACGGAAAAGTACTAGTCAATCGACGAAGCTTCAACAAGAATCGGACTTACCGTGAATGTCGAGTCGCTGCGCAAACGAGGGACTTCAGGAGTCGTATTCTGGCAGTCTTCCCAATTCACTAATTAAGATAGACGTAGGAGAGAAAGTAATAAAGAATAAAGAATATCGTTCGGGCACGCACGCAGCGTCACCCTGGTTCCGTGACCGCTGGGATCTCTCTCACTGACTGACCCGACCTCGCTTCGTTCCCGCCAGAGGACTTATACCGCCCCGGGCAATCCGACCTTGACAAAGGCATCGTCGAATGCATAGAATAAAGCTTAAGGGCCACCATAACTAGGGGTCATTGAGCGTAAACCCTCTCTGAGGCTTAGGTCCCTAATGCCCTAACATATTTTGTTTACAAACTTTCCAGCCTATGCGGCGCCATTTGTCTAAGGCGGTGATTGTTATTTTAAATTGCCTACCCTACCGGCGGGCAGAGATGTTCTCTGTCGAGGTCAATTGGCCTAATATTCCTACACCTAACTACATCGAGGGCGAACAGCAGTAATATTTATAAAAGCTCCCCCCCTTAAGAGGGCCTTCACTCCCTTTTCGGGCGTGAAGGTCTATACTAAGCAAGCTGTTCGCCTCTCGTAGGTTACTCTCCTTCCCCTGAGCAGATTAGTCCTGGTTAGCCTACCTAGCTACAGAACTACCTAACCCTAGATAGGATATGAGCTATAATCACTACTTTACCTAATTCTAATAGTACTGGAAGGTGCTCACGGTTATTATAGGCTACCTCCTACAATCATGATGTGTTTTAGACCTAGCCTAGTGGTACGTTCTATGATATTCCCTAGCCTAACCTATCCTAACCCGACCGTAGCACCAACATAAGAGTTAACATTCTAACTAAATTACAACAAGGTTTATGTTTAATACAATTAAAATTTACTAGTTAATTCATGAGGGTTGCCTCATATGATAAATGGGTGCCTCACTGAGGTCTTAGGCCATGCGTGTCACAAGCATCGTGGCTCGTTTCACAATAGTTAAGATTACTGAAATTAGTTAGGCTACTTACATGATTACTGCGGCTCGGTGGTAAGTGGAAGGAACAAGGTTACTAAATTGATGTACAGTACTTTAAGGTGGCCTAGGCTAGGTACAAATAAAAGGAAGAGATCACACTGGCTACCTTCTCTGGGCAAGGGGCCAGGATCACTCTTAGATGTTAGGGCACTGTGCCGAGAGGGCACTAGTGCCAGGATGAGCATATAGCTCGGCAACTACTGGGCTCTCTTCCGCCCCTTCTTCTTCTTCTTCGGTTTCCTCCAAGGCCTATCAGTAGCTGGCCTAGCAGGTGATGAGAGCACCAACTCCGGGGACAGGCCAGAAGGGCTAGCGGGCGCGAAGTCAGGGGCAACTGCAAAAGCTGCGGGAGGACTCCCTACTCCGGCTGCTGCGACAACCGGAGCGAGAGCGATCTCGACTTCTGCGTCCGAGGATGCCAGTTCCTGGTCTTCCAAGGAAGGGGTACCATTTCGATCCTCCAGGGGTTCATCCCCTGGAATCAAATTTTGTGAAGAAGAAGCTTCGGGTGCTGGAGGCTCTCCAGTCGCGATGATCAACTGCATGGGGAACCCTAAATCTCCCGGAGGAGGATTCGCCTCATGATTTAGACCCGGCATAGAGGCCTTTTCCATTGGTAGCTCAACGTCCGTGGCGGACGGAGTCTGGCACTGCTCAGTGCTCGCAAGTGGCACTGGCAGCAGTTGAGGGTCAGGCATGCCTGACAAGGGGTCCGGAGGTGCACTACCTCGCGGACGACTTGTGGTTGGCTGCGGCAGAGATTCCTGCCCCAGCGGGAGATCGTAGCCTCTCCTAGAGTTTTGTTCAGGGGCGTCCGCTGGGCGTTGCTTGCTTGGGCAGCCCTCCCAATTTGTGGAGTGGTCTGCCCGCTTGCACGTCCTGCAGCGGTACTGCTCCTCCTGAATCTCTCTTCGCGGAGGGGGAGGACCTCTTGGTGGGCCAGCCCTTCGCGATTGGAGAGGGCTAGGCCTGAAATAATTTGGTTTATGCCCCTTCCGCGGACCACTTTGGTGGGCGGAAGGTGGAGGTTTGTCATGGTTGAGAGTTTTAGATGGGGCCTCCGTGGAGGAGGTAACGTGGCTGCGGAGTGGCGTTGGTGACGGGCTTCCGCAGAGAAGATCCCGACCCAACAAGAAGGCCACTCCGGGCCGAATTCCACCTACCACGCCGAGGCGGTGGGGTATCGTGCCCCAAGGTGTCATAACCTGGAGTTGGACAGTAGGAACAGTGATGGTGTGGCCCTCTATCCACTTCATTTCCCACCGCGTTTCTTCGTCAACCATGGCACCGGCTGGCACTTGGGCCCTAGTGATCAGGCTAATGTCTGCCGCAGTGTCTACTGTGACCGGAAGGGTCACGGGCAGGCTAGTGCTCTGAAGAGGGGCCACCGAGATGAACTGGGTTTCCAGTCTCTCGGGGTAAAGGATCCGGTGCGGACCAGCAGCAGAAAATGAAGTGCTGATTAGGTTGACAAATTTGGTGGTGGGGACATGATGTGGACAGGCCGGAGATCCAGCATTGTAGTGGCTAGCAGCCCCACAGGATCTGCACGGGCCTTTTGGATGGGCTCGGTGGCCTGCAGTAACTGTTGGAGGAGAGGGCTGAGCGGATGAATCGGGAGCGGAGTTCTGGCTGGTAGGGTTAGGCTGCTTATTAGTGCCGAGTTTGTATCGGCACTCAGCTTCAGCGTGGCCCCCCTTCTTGCAATAGTTGCACAGGGTCTTGCTAGGCAGTCCATTCTTCGGGCGAGTGTAGTTCGAGAGGTAGGCCGGAGGGATGATTCGCTTCTGAGAGGTGCTATGCGACTGATTGAAGGTTTCCCACGAATCAGCCATGCGACAAGCTTCCATAAGTGTGGAGGGCTGTTTATCGTTAAGATATACAGCAAGGGGCCCTGGCACACATTGGAAAAGGTCTTCTAGCATGGTCCGATTGAAGAGATCCTCAAACGTCGTGCAGGCCAAGGAGTCGAACCAGCGTGTACCGGACTGGGTTTTGTGACATGCCCATTCTGTCCAAGACCAGCCGACTTCCTTAGCAAGACCTCGGAACCGTTGTCTCCATTTTTCTGGGGTTATCTCGTAGGCCTTTGTAATGACTCTACGAACTTCCGCCATGTTGCCTCTCTGGCTCTTCTCCAGTGAGCGAAGCGCTGCCTTAGCTTTTCCCTCCATATGCTTGGCTAGTATTAAGGCTCTCTCCGTCTCCGTGGTGCTGTAGTTATCGAAAAGAGCCTCGATCTCCTCCAGCCATGCTTCTGGCTCGTCCTCAGTCCACTTGGGGACTAGAGAATTGATGCTCGAAATTGGAGCGTTTGATGCAGCAGGTGTAGGACTGGAGGCTTGATGGCTAGCCATAGCTTCGGCATTCTCCATTTTCGCTCTCTCAAGCTCGAGCTCCTTCTCCTTTAGGGCTAACTCAGTTTCCTTGCAGGCTAACTCATGCTGTCTCCTTCTTTCTTCTCTTTCTTCTTCATATTGCCTTTGCTCGGCTTCATACACCCTTCGTTCTTCTTCATACTTCCTCTGCTCGAGTCTTTCTTCCTTCTCCCGCTTGGCCAAGTCGTCCACTTGCTCCTTAACCCAGGTAGTAAGTTCCGAGCCGGTGAGACCTGCCGCCGTCCCCAGCCCCAGGAAAGTTTTATAATGCTCTGCTGCCATGGTTCTGGTGGGGAAGGGCGTCTAACCGGGTCGACGGGCGTACTTGGGCAGCGAGGAAGTGTCTCTTCAAATGACGTGGCACCCTTTCAAAAGGTGGCACTGTAGTTTGGGTGTGCCGTGTACAGGTCACACTGGTGGCACTCAGTATCCCTAGGCACTGGTGCAGGTTAGGTTCCAGAAGAACCTTCTCTTCTGTGTTCCCTTTTGTTTTCTTTAGTGGCAACTATGGTGCCAATGTGTTCCTAGGGACCCTCTACTGGAGTCCAACTAGGCTATATGGGAGGAAAGGCACTCTACACCCCTTGCAGAGTGCAACAATCGAATGAGAGAGAAAGGGAAGGTAAAAGAGAGAGAGAGAGAGAGAGAGAAGTAAGCTATTCAAGTGATGAGTGCTGCAAATTATTGGCACTGTGGAATAAAGTGAATTTGGTTTTTTTTTTTTTTTTTTTTTTCTTAAAGATCCTCGTGAGTGGCTGGTCCCAGTACTGGCCCCTTCTTTTTTTTTTCAGAGGGTGAAAACTACTGTTTGCTTCGGTCTGGATAGCAGGCCTCACTCGTGACCGACAGTTTATCACTGTATTGTAATTACTCTTAACTTGTCCTCATCTATTGTGGGACAGAGGTGTTTTCTTTTAATTGGTTTAAGTATTCGAATTAATTAGCCTAGTGTCGGCCGTTCTTTCTTTGAAGAGGGTCACGTACACTTAGGTTAGGAATGCTTACTTGAATGACGAGAGAGAGAGAGAGAGAGAGAGAGAGAGAGAGAGAGAGAGAGAGATTTTCAATCAGCGAATTTCTTGCTGCTTGAGAACATGTAAACAAAGATTTTATACATGCACAATGGCATGGATCTTAATAAAATGATATAGATGCGTCGTCTTGGCTTCCTTAGGGATTACTTTATTATCTTAATTTTCCCGGGAGCCGACGTCACAAAAGTTTATCGTAAAATTTTAAATTTTCTTTATATGATTTTATAGTAGGTATTCGTATAGGAACTTGTTATTACTCCTAACTAAGGCCTATCTTTCCCTGCCTAAATTATCTTTTGTTTTTTCCCTAGCTAAGATATTAGGAGGTGGGTTCGCTACAAAAAGCAAAAAAAAAAAAAGAAATGCCCCCCCAGAGTGTCTCGGGCAGAGGTCACAATAACAAGGTCGTTGAGATGGCGGCCAAGGTCCCGTTAGGCCTAAATTTCAAAACAACCTCGGCTTGCTAAGGAAACCCCAAAATGGCCGTTCTCTCACAAACAGTTCGAACAATTTCAAAACAACCGCGCGGCGGGTATTTTCTTTTTAGCACAAATTCAAACAACGAAACAAATGCAGGTATCCAGATTTTACTTTAAATATACCAATCATGCATAGCGTTTTACGTTACGGATGGAAAACTAAATTACCAAACAACTTTGTCTTTTGTTATCGTTCTCTCGCGGTGAAACATCCTCGGCAAACAATGGAATAGATTTGCGTGATTTGGAACGGACCAAATTTACTTTACTGAAAATGTATTTTATGATACAATTACTACTTCCGTTCGTTCGCCACTTCACTGACACGGTTTTGAATGATTCCCGCTATATGCAAACAATAACGATCGGAATTGCCGACGCGATTTCTACATTACTTTGTGTATATGAACTGGGCTCCGCGATTCGGCCTTAGGATTCGTTACTTGAACGACTTCTCTCACGGTCCGAACACGGTAAAATGCCCTTGTCTTAACCGTTACAAATTATGACTCTCTGCACTCGACGCACCCTTTCCTACGCTAATTCTCGCTACACTTGTTATTATAACTATCCTCTTTACTGCTTATTATTATGCCTCGTTCCTTGTTTGGAAGAATGAAATGGGGTTCGCTATCTGACTTTTATTTTTTGGAATTAATGTAATTTTAATTTCCTTTTCTCCAGATTCTTTCTCTAAAATGTACTTTAGATTCTACGCAAGGTCGCCAATGTTACGTGTGGGAGGTCTTGGTTGATCATGTATTATTCAATTTACGTAATTTTTACGGCCCTGCAAACCAAGATTACACGTAACCTGTCACTTGAAGCCAAAAGTTAACCTCAAAGACAGACGTTAATTAGCCAAAGGTCGCCAGTTAAGGGTTATTAACCTTAACAAAGAATATTTGAGATGAATTTGATTTTAAACGCAACGGTTCTTCCAAACATTCGGACGCGAGGCATACAAAAGCATCGAGATTTAACCTGTTTTTGCTTACCCTAAATCCTAGGTATTTTACTGGAATAATGGGGTTGAAGCTAACAATAAATAATTAGGCTTAATCTAGACTTTGTAAACACATATACCCTAAGTGGTGGCTGAAGGAAGAAAACAAAGAAAAAATGTGAAATACAGAAAAGTACTAGTCAATCGACGAAGCTTCAACAAGAATCGGACTTACCGTGAATGTCGAGTCGCTGCGCAAACGAGGGACTTCAGGAGTCGTATTCTGGCAGTCTTCCCAATTCACTAATTAAGATAGACGTAGGAGAGAAAGTAATAAAGAATAAAGAATATCGTTCGGGCACGCACGCAGCGTCACCCTGGTTCCGTGACCGCTGGGATCTCTCTCACTGACTGACCCGACCTCGCTTCGTTCCCGCCAGAGGACTTATACCGCCCCGGGCAATCCGACCTTGACAAAGGCATCGTCGAATGCATAGAATAAAGCTTAAGGGCCACCATAACTAGGGGTCATTGAGCGTAAACCCTCTCTGAGGCTTAGGTCCCTAATGCCCTAACATATTTTGTTTACAAACTTTCCAGCCTATGCGGCGCCATTTGTCTAAGGCGGTGATTGTTATTTTAAATTGCCTACCCTACCGGCGGGCAGAGATGTTCTCTGTCGAGGTCAATTGGCCTAATATTCCTACACCTAACTACATCGAGGGCGAACAGCAGTAATATTTATAAAAATATATATATATATATTTATTTATTTATATATATACACATACAAACTGTATAATACATATATATAGGTATATGGGAGATATGATATATATTGGTATATATGTACACATATATATAGACGTGTGATATATATGATATATATTGAAATGTATATGTTTTGTATATATATATATATATATATATATATATATATATATATGTGTGTGTGTGTATGTGTATGTGTATGTTTGTGTGTGTGTACGTGTGTATATATATATATATATATACATATATACTCGTGTATATATATATATATATGTGTGTGTGTGTGTGTGTGTATATAATATACGGTATACACATATATTTATTCATATATATATGTTAGGTAAGAAAGTTAAGGTTTGGATGGAAGTCGAGATGAAAATAACAAATTCAAAAAGAGTGCGTTGGGATAAAGAAGTAATAAACAGGGTACAAGTGTAAAGAATATAAAGAATAAAATTGATACCGAAATGGACTAGTAATGGAAGATATAGAATTGAATGAGAATTATAAAAAAAAAAAAGTATTTTATTAAAGAGGGGTGTATAATAAAAATTGGAAGAGGGAATAAGAAAAAAACCGATTGATTTAAAGAAGGAGGTGAATAGTACAACCATAGTAATAGAAGGAATTTTCAAATTAAAGAACAGGAGAATAGAAAGGAGAATGTTATGATAACTGAAGAGAGAATTATTAGAAAAGAACATGTTAAAAGAATTGGAGAGGAACAAAGTGGAAAAAGTTATTGAAAGAAAATAGATGAACATGATAAGAAAGTAGGGCAGAAAGGTCAAATGCACCGTGATGAAAAAATGGGGGGAAAAAAAGCTGACGTAAGAGTGCGAAAATGGAAGGTGAAAGAAAAGAAAAAGTTGAACAGAAAAACATGCGTTTGAAGCAGAAGTGAAGGATTTGCATGTAAATTTAATTACTGCGTGTGTGTGTGTGTGACAGAGAGAGAGAGAGAGAGCAAAAATGTACACGACAGGAGACAACAAATCTAATTCAGAATTCAAATTGGGTAATCTACTATAACCGAACAAAGCATTTTTACTCTTTCTTTTTTTCTTTCGTCATTCCACTTTACTTTTGGCTTAATTTTATTTTTGTGTTGAGCTTTTTGTTCACTCATATATATATATATATATATATATATATATATATATATATATATATATATATATATATATATATATATATATATATAAAGAATTTTTAACACGTAGATTCCAAGAACACGTTCCTACAAACGCATATTACTATTATTGCCATTGTCATTTGAAGCCTGCAATATCGCCTGAAAATATATTACAACAAAATGAGAGTCGCTGGGAATTTGAACCGCCGACCAATGAAAGAGCAGGCAGCGGCCTTATCCACTCAGTTGCAGAAGTAATAAAAAGGAGAGGAATATATATATATATATATATATATATATATATATATATATATATATATATATATATATATATATATTTATATATATATATAATATAGGTATATATATATATGTGTATAAATATATATATATATATATATATATATATATATATATATATATATGTGTGTGTGTGTGTGTGTGTGTATGTATGTATGTAAACTCATGTATATGTGTATATATATATATATATATATATATATATATATATGTGTGTGTGTGTGTGTGTGTGTGTATGTATGTATGTAAACTCATGTATATGTGTATATATATATATATATATATATATATATACTGTATATATATATACACATACATACACACACACGTACTAGTGCACCATGTAACTATGGAAGACGCTTAGATGCTTCTACTCACAACTGGTGGGACGGAGGTGGGGGTGGGTTGGGAGGGAGGTGTAACCATAAAATTTTGTTCAGTAGTGCCCACTGTAACTCCAAGTTATGTATATAACAGGTTTCTCTTCTTATATTAATAGAATTATTATTAATATGCAATAAATGTGACTTGCTGTCCAACTTCTCTATTCCAGAGGTGCTTTATTCCTCACACCGTTGGACTGTGGAACAGTCTCCCTGAGGATGTCGCGCAATTGGAACTTCAGAAGTTCAAGCGAAGATGCAATGCATTACTACTATAATACAACGCTTGTATTTTAATAATTTACTTACAGTTTTTCTGTTTATTTATTAATTTGTTCATTTATTTTTTCCTTTTCTAATAACTGATCTCTTTTTTCTGAATTTCCCATTACCTTCTATTACTTCTTTTGAATGAACACCATATTCTTTGGATGCTTGAATTTCAAGTGAATGGCCCCAGTAGGCTTGTTCCATTTGAATAGGGTTCATCTATATATAGGGTTTATTTATATGTAAAACGTTTATACATATGTGTATATATATATATATATATATATATATATATATATAT
>JANJGK010007444.1:0-2500 GCA_039081455.1 Macrobrachium rosenbergii | reverse complement strand
TTTCTTCCGTCTTACTTTTCACCCTCTCCTAACAGTTGATTCATAGTGAAACTGCGAGGTTTTCCTCTTGTTACGCCTTTCAGTCCTTTTTACTGTCAGTTTCCGTTTCAGCGCTGAATGACCTCATGAGTCCCAGTGATTGGCCTTTGGCCTGAATTCTATGTTCTCTCTATGTGTTTGGGAAGATGCCAGTGAGAGAGAGACTTGTCATTTCGTTTTTAACAGAATGATCTTTTGAAGTTATTTGGGTGTTTTTTATTAAGTAGTGATCCTGTTAGTTTTTATAACTTCTCAGTCTTCTTCTTTTGAAGTTATCTGGATGTTTTTTTTTTATTAAGTAATGGTTCTGTTAGTTATTATAACTTCTAAGTCGTCTTTTGAAGTTATCTGGATTTTTTATTAAGTAATGGTCCTGTTAGTTTTTATAACTTCTCAGTCTTATTTTGAAGTCATCTGTTTTTTTTTATCAAGTAATGGTCCTGTTAGTTATTATAACTTCTAAGTCGTTTTTGAAGTTATTTGTTTTTTTTTTATTGAGTAATGGTCCTGTTAGTTTTCATAACTTCTCAGTCTTCTTTTGAAGTTATCTTTTTTTTATCAGTTAATGGTCCTGTTAGTTTTTATAACTTCTAAGTGTTCTTTTACAGTTATCTGGGGGTTTTGTTTTATCAAGTTAATGGTCCTGTGAGTTAATTTGTTGAGTTAAATAAACTTACTTACGTGACACCAATCCTATATGGTAAACATATCTTATTTAATTTGTTGTTTCTGTATATCATTTAATTCATTGCTGTCAGACGACCAGAAAGCTTTTTGTGTGATAATGTCATCAAATTCAGCGATCCCGCCTTTAACTGCTTCCGGACTATGCAATTAGAAAGATATATTAATTCCAATTTGCTTCACTCTGCGCGTAATTGCTAACGTTAGCGTCGAGTACACGCGCTCAATTTGCTAAGTATTTTCCCGTTGACAACGAGAGTCGCTCGTCGTGTGTTACGCTTTGTGAACAAGTTTCCTACCGTGCTCATTAAGTAAATATTGTTATGCTTGCAAAACAAACATTTCCATGCAGAAAATTGTGAGACAGATGTTCTGGCTGTTATGAAAGCAAATATTCGTTGGCCATGCGTTATAAGCAGGGTTTCTGTGATGTGCAGTTATTTGGGGACCAAAACGTTCTTTTTTATTATTTACTTAGGGGAAACGTTGGACTCTATATATTGAAAGAAACTTTTTTTTTTAACATATGAACCAAACGCAGTCTTTTGGAAGTAAACCCTCTGAAACGGAAATGAGCAAGTAACAGTTAGTTGTTTCTAAATAAACGAACGTTGCTTTTATGAATTTTTAAGTAAATAGCAAACGTTTTTCTTATGTCATGCCAAGCGAACGTTTGGCCGTTATGCATATGAACAAACGTTCCTTTTAAGAATCAAACTTATTGAGAGTGTCACAAAAATAAGATTATCTTAGTTTTTTTTTTTTTTTTTTTTTTTTTTGCGAAGCAAGAGTTCTCTCAATTAGAATTTCAAAAGTTATGTAAGAACACTTAGCCAATAAAATGAGGTTCTGCCGTCGAACCTGGTGGGGAGGGGGTTTATGAGAGCCCTCCAAAATTCACTTTTCAAATGAGACTGAAAAATAAGGTTGTGGAATAGTGACGACCTAGAAGGAAAAAACTTATTCAGGAAAATTAGAAACGATAACTGACAGACGAATTGCAACCGAAAAGATAAAACAAGAAAATAAATGAGATTATAATTGCAACTCTTCATGTATGGGACATCCGACAGCAATTAGTGTCCATTAGGACAGCAAAGCGCAAATATAATTACAGCTTTTAACGGTGAGGAGATTTTATTTTGTTTCTCTCTGAATGCACTTAGGGTCATTAGAGACGTTACAGAGAAAATTAAATAAAAAAAACTTTCAGTCAGTCCATTTCATGCGGTGTACTGTAGGCATTACTAAAAGTTCTTTGCAGCGTCCCTTAGGCCCCTAGCTGCAACCTCTGTCATTCCTTTGACTGTACCTCCGTTCATATTATCTTTCTTCCATCTCGCTATCCACCCTCTCTTATCAAATATTTCATAGTGCAACTGCGAGGCTCTCTTCCTGTTGCACCTATCAGACCTACCTACTCACAATTTCCTTTCCAGCGCTGAATGACCTCATAAGTCCCAGTACTTGTTCTTTGGCCTAACTTCTATATTCACTTCAGTTCAGTTCGATAAACATCTAGAAAATATGATTTATGTTATGCAGGAAAATACATTGCCGTTAAGGATGTCAGATTATTAATAGGGGAAAAGACATGTATAAATACGTATAGTCTCTTAATCCCACTAAATTTTAGTCTCTCTCTCTCTCTCTCTCTCTCTCTCTCTCTCTCTCTCTCTCTCTCTCTCTCTCTCAAACAAACAAACAAACATAAAAAAAGACTCGAACTGACGCCCTGAGGTACCGGACTCGACCGTGCTACCGACCAACCCACTAG